>QXVZ01010897.1:0-19384 GCA_008931825.1 Phallusia fumigata | reverse complement strand
TGTGATGACCATTGAGGAGTTATATAAAGTAACTCTGGCTTTATTATTCTAAAACATAAGCATAGTATCTGCAATATAACATAACAAGTGTAAAACACAAATCAGCACAAGGAAACAAAACTAGACATCCTGCGGTTAGCGGCACAAAACAAGACTGACCGGAAGGAAGTAACGTGAGGCGTAACAAAGGAAAAACCGGAAACAAGGAAAACCGGAACAGAACATATAAACAACATTCACCGCCATTTGTTAACACACAAACTCACTCTTACTCAAGACTTTGTGAAAACAATTCACTTTTAATAACTCATTCCTGAATTTTCTCGTTATTCTGTTGGTAAAGTAAGCAGAAGGATGGACTTTTTGGGAATCACTGATTAGTAGCAAGTGTTGTTTGTTTCGTTTTTATCCTCGGCCGTGGGTCAACACCAGAATGTGTTGTGCTCGTCAGTCCACCGGCAAGCTACCTGCTTCATTGCAGTTCCGCTCATCTTTTATTAAATTGACATTTTTGAAGTTGATGACTTCAATTTGGGGCAGTCTATCGGTCCACTGGGTTAGAGCAATGTTGCTTGAACCAAGTGGAAATGACACTGGTGACAAAGAATCGACTCTTTTCTCTCACTGCATCACCTGCATCCAGGAGCTGAAGCCGGATAGATGCTGCAGAGAAAGAACTGGAGTGAAAGATATTTGAGGGGGAATCTCTGCTCGACGATCACTGGTATAGATAATGCATGACTGACAATTTTATTCTATTTGTTTCGATTAATTTTGCCCAATAAAACAAAAACGGCCGTCAACGAATGCAAATGTAATGTCAATTTTTTGTTCACTTCTCTTTGTTATTATTGTTCCAGTTAAAGTAGCCTTATAACTGGGAGTAGCCTACTTCAATGTACAATTTCGAAATTTGGGAGGGCCCCAATAGATTGAATGCACCGTGTTGCTTGGTTCATGCAAATCGCGACACCAGAGCCTTTGACAAAGCCGATATTATCTGTCGCGGTTGCCAAAAATAGTCAATAGTTCTTCAAATACGAAGATGGCAATAAATTAGGTGAGAAATTTGGTGTAATTTGATTTCTATGTAGCGCGCCAAAACCCATGTTTACAAACCAAATTAGACAAACTTCTCGAGTGTAAAATTCATGACAGCATTAACTAGCAATGTATTGATATTAAGGAAAACATGAAACGAAAGTTTAGGGTAAGTTGCAATTGCTTGGTATAAAAGAATTGTTTTTGGATAGAGTCTGTTTAAATCAAAGTAAAACGTAAATGTTTTCTCGTTTTTTTTACTGGTCGAAAACAAAATAAAAATCCGCCCAGGTGAAGGTTTTTTTCACAAGCGCCATGTTTTTGTTAAGGTGTTATACACACACCAAAAAGCAAAGAAACAAAAAGTTTGGCAGGATGGATGGTTGACACTTTCACAGGATGGAAAACGAGGTTTTCTCAGCACTGAGGACAAGAGACAAATATCTACTGTTTATTTGGAGAAAAAAGAGGTGTGTGAGGACAATTTTGGATTTCACTAAATTGTAAGAGCAGGGTTGTGCAAGCATGGTTGGACAAGGAGGTGATTATTCGGAGCTCACCAAGTAATTGCCAAGTTCTTATTTCGAAACATTTTTTAAGCCAAGTTGATCTACCTTTTTGTTTTCTTAGTTAGGGGCAATTCAACTGTCGCAACAAATTACACAGAGCACATGTGAACCAGTTTTTACAGATTGTGGTGATTATCCTACTAAAGTAGTAATTTCATCAACATGGCTTGCAGACTCATAAACTTTTAATATAAGTTGTAAACTGGCACATTGCGTTTAAAGGGTTGACGCAACTGGATTAAAGTTTGGATGAATGTAATGAAATTATATCGCATGAACTTATGTTATAGAAGTAAATTATATAATATGAATTTGCAACACTAAGTTTCACTACTAATGATTTTTGAATGTTTTTTATTAAAGGTAATGGGGTTTGGCAACAACAGAAACTGAATGTACACCAAATAAACCAATATTTTTTAATATCTCTTTTGCTGTGTAAACCTTTTTTTGGATGTCCAGGTTGCATGTGGACTTGATTTAGAAAGTGACAGATATCTAATACAAGTAGAAGAGGAAATAGCTCAAGTCGAGTCAAGTTGTAACTCATCACAATCAAGCCAACCATCTGTACCCAAGGTAGATATAGTTTGCAAAATTTGTCTTAGTTTTAATACCAAACCAAAAAACTAAAACAATGAATTTCCCGGAAAAAAATAGAAACTATTTTTTGGCAGCGTTAACTCTGATTTATTATGTTTAAAAAACTATTGCATGTTGTTATTTAACTGATAGCAGTGCTGACTACACACAAACCATTAACGTACATTTAGCCAAATACAATATGACATTACTATTAGTGATGAATAAAAACCTGTTTTGATGTTTCTCTTGTTTTTTTAAACCCAGGTTTCTGACAAACCAGTAAGTTTTGCACCAACACCTTCAAATGAAACATCGGTTACCAGCAGTCAGCCACTGAAAAGGAAATTTAGTGTTCCTAGAAGAGCGTTACCCAAACAACAGCCTGCAATAGTTGAAGAGAAACAATTAAACCACATCCAGGTAATAACCTTTTTAACACTTTCAGTACAGACTGCTATGGTCTGAATTTTTGCTGATGCCACAGAAAATTAAGGATTGCTTCTGTTACTTTTGCGTCCTTGATTTGTTATCATTGGCTCTCTCTAAAGGAAGCATGTATTGTTTTCACTTTGATTTTTTCTTTTTCTCTGGTTCAGCTTGTTCCCACAGTTCCAATTACTCCATATGAATAGCAAATTTGGATTCTAAGATTCTACTTTACACACTACTTAATGTAAAACTCATAACTGCAAATTAATTTTTTAAGGATTTAGCTGCAACTGGACCGAGTGTCAGCATCTGGAATGAAATTAAAAGTGAAGATTCCGTCTCAAACGTTGCAACAAGGTGAAAAAGCTTGTTTAAATCTGGAAAATGTAAAGCAGATTTATTTTAATTTGACATCCTCTAGAAATTTAAAGTTTAACAGCAACAGTTTTGCCAACAGNCTTACCCCACTAGCCCCCTAAAATGGGTCAAATTGTTAAACAACCTCCAAATTGGATGAAATTTTGACAGTTTGTACTACATATCATTGTGGTGCATAAATTGATGTGTTTTACACAATAGTCCCAGCAGTTGCCCCACTAGCCCCCTGTAATGGGTCAAATTGTCAAACATTTTCGGAATTGGATGAAATTTGGACAGTTTGTACTACATATCATTGTTGTGTAATAATTGATGTGTTTTATCCCATAGCCCCAGCAGTTACCCCACTAGCCCCCTAAAATGGGTCAAACTGTACCATGCAATTATTCTACAACTTTCCATGTGTGGGGACCCATGCGTTTCTGCCTGCAGAAACAATCATGTTATAAAAAGCTTAAGTACCTATGGGACCCAATGTGAAATGACATGGTAAATATATATGCATTTGTAAATGGGGTAATAGTGTATATGGAATGGCAATATGGTGAACGCCACCCTTCTAGTTTACGATGTTTTCATTGTGATATCACAAATCCTTTCATTTTGAGAAAATTGTGACAACAGGAGGTGAAAAAAAGTAAATAGTTGCACAGAGTGTTGCCAACTGGTAGCCTTTATACCAAATTTAATATGTCTATGACGGAAGTTTAGCATGTCTATAGCAAAAACAACTGGTATATTGTTAAAATATTTTGATGGCAAATATATGAGCTGACAAAAATGGGTGTAACGAATGTAGCCGCGTGTTGGAAATCCAGGTCGAGAGCAAAGGTGCAAAGGGTTGTTTTAGTTTGTGTCATTTAAAATGTATGTACCCCTTTTGGTGGTTTGTATGTATCAACATTTTTAGTCTGTTGTCCTTTGTTTTAAATCTGCTTGTTTGTGCAATATTGTAATAAATAAATCACAGTAAAAGATTTATAGCGGGGTAAGAGCAAGTAATTACAAAAACCTCACCGGTAGAAGTCTACTTAGTAAACAAAATATGCAACATGCTCATCCAAACTATATTGAGATTGCCAATTATGACAAGAGATGTGAAAGTTGTACTCTTAAGCATGTGTAAATCACCATAGCCTAAGCGTATTCTTGATTTAGTGTTATCTAAAGCTGCAATGTTTAGTTGGCCACTTGCAAAATGGAAAAAATGTATATGTGCAAATACACATGGAAGTTAAAAGTTTTTTTCCATTTTGCAGGTTGCCAGCGAACATGTGCAGTTTCGATGAAAGTGAATTAAAGTGTGTCACAAAACCACAGTCACCACCAAGCTGTTGGGACCAAGAGCCATTGATTTACAATTGTGGCCTTATGTCAGACATAGGTGCAGAAAATAGGTGCCTTTCAGCAGAAAGCAAAAACAAAGTAGAAAAAATAGAGAAAAAACTTGATTCTCAGCACGACAGTGAAACAGATGATGAGATTAGACTGAAAAAAATTTCAGACTTTAATTTAGTTGCAATTGTTGAAGTTGTGCCTCCCTCTGCACAGAAACTACATGAAGTTTCGCATGCTGTTCGTCAGTGTTTGGAGAAAATTGTTACTCAGGTTGAAATATTGTCAAAGAATAAGGAAGTTGTTCGGGATGTAGCGGTTGCGAAACAGATAGATACAAAAGAAATAACTGGCTGCTGTGCTGTTTCAACTGATGTTAATTCATCATCACAAACAGAACAAATAATATCTGAACGACCACCTGCAGAATGTAACACAGCCAATGAGGAAGTTCTGCAGTGTAGCAGTAGAGAAATTAAAAAAATGTTGGAAAGAAATGGAAGTAAAGTTGCCGCACTACATACTGACAATGACAGGATTAGTCTCAAAGCAGCTTGCAAAACACATGATGCCAAAGTTCACCAAGGGACTGAAAATGGAAGCGCTGTCATGGTAGCAGGTGATGCAACAGGCATTAAAAATGTTGCCATAGCAACTGCAGGCACAACTAATCGCATAATAAATAAAGGTGCAAGTTGTAGCAAAGCGACATGTGACTTTGAAGTAAAGGTGGATGAGACTATAACAACTGCTATCTCAATTAATCTTGTGGCCACGCACAGTTCGAAAGCAGCAGAATTTTCGAATATAAATTTTATTGGCAAGGCAAAGGATAGTGCATGTGAGGGTAGTGAGATGGAGTTAGAATGTGAATATTCAAGTACAAAAAATAATGTTTCTGTAAAAGGAAACCTGCACCAACAAAATTTACTTTTGGTTAGTTCTAACTTAGCAAGTGGTGACGGCGGACAAAAAGAGCTCGACTTTAGTTTGCCTGATTTTGATATTGGTGAAAATGATTTTATGTGTGTGGATATTCGATCAGGAGAAACAACTGGTGAAAGTGCAAACAATGTCTGCCACAAAACAACTGAATACACTGCTGGTGGGTCTCCTTTGAAAAACAATGCGAAACATTTTAACATTAGCACAGCCAAAAAAAATTCCAGTTTAACACCAATGAAATTTCAAGCGTCAGATCGAGAAGAGAGATTTGCAACAACAAAATTTTCCGCACTTTTACAAGACTTGTCTTTTAAGCCCATCCAATCAACTAACAGCATAGGAAAACCTGAACTTAACGATAACAAAGGTCATCAGGAAAAAGCTGAAGAAGTTTTAGGAAATGCACCGTCAAGCCAAAGATGTGACGATACTTTTAGTTATTCACCTCTCAAAAGTTCACAACTAATTGATTCATCACTTGATGTTCTTGAATCCAATGAGAGCAGCTTGGTTCCTGGGACATCATCCCTATCAGCAAGTTTCAAATCTGTCGACCAAACAGTCCCATCTTTAATCGATGTTTTTACCGGCGATGAGGATTTCTTGCTGATGCAGTCCTGCAATGAACTACTGATGAAATCAGAAAAAATGTTCGAAAGTAACAATGGAAGTAACTCTGAAGAAAAAGTCCAAAATAAAAATGACCAGAGTAACTCCCCAAATATGGCTGGTACTAAGATTTTTACAAAAACTGAAGAAAAGAAAAATTCCACACATGTAGAAACCGTTGATGGTTTTGATGAAAGGTCTGTTGGTAGTAATAAAGCAACGAACTCAACCCACACAAAAGTGCCACCTTGTACTGCTGTAAAATCTATAACTGACAAAGCAAAACACAAGTCAGCTAACGACGAGTTTAACACGGACTTCAGTGATGCAGACGAATATGCAATACTGGTTATGGATGATTTTTCTGAAGACCAAATGTTACTTGAAGAATGTGAAAAGTTGATAAAACAAACAAGTGAAAGACTGTCAGAACCGCTTGATATCACAGACACAAATTGCATACATTCAACCCATTCTACAGCAAGTGATCTACATGTCGATGAAAAGTTAAAATCACCTAAACCGATTCGCAGAGACAGAAAAGTTTCGTTTCAAACAGAAGTTGCACGAAACTCGTCAGGAGTTAATCGTCATAATGAGCTGTTTCCTAAAAATACATCCCTTGGTGGTCAAAGTTATCAGCTGCCTAGTAAAAATAAACGGGTTAAACATTTACACCAAGGTTGCAACAACAAAACATTAGTAAAATTACCTTCCAAACACTTGGACGATTCTGCAACAAGCAAAGCAATGCCAAAAATTTATATTGAGAAGGCTAACCCAATGTGTTCTCCATATTTTGACAGCAAAAAGTTTAAACATAAGGTTGTTGCAGCTGAGACCGAAGCTTTAAAATCAATGGGTCTGGTCAGCAAAGTTGCTACTAGTTATAGTACAATTACATCATCCCCGTTAAACACAGCTACTAACACAAGATGTTGTATTATGTCTAGAAATTGTGCAGGAATGCAGACTGACAGAATTCAATGCAGTTGTATGACAGACAGTAGTTTGTTTTCACAGCAGGGTCGTGGTTATTCTTCATATGATAAGCAGATCTGTGATTCCTGTTCAGAACACAGTTTTACGTGTCGGCCACAGGATGCTAAACATTTCCATTTTGGTGATAAAACTGATGAGGAATGGATCTCAGACTGGTTTTGGGATGATAAATTACAACAAAATGAGTTGGTGTTTTCGCAAAGTCATTCCAAGACTTTCTTGCATGAGGAAATTGATTCTCAAATCTTTAATACCAATGAAAACAAGCATAAAAGCAAGGATTCCAGCACTGATTCCAAAAATTTTCCTATGTTTAACCCTGAAATGTTCTCTCCAACACAAAATGCATTTGGGGACAGGTTAAAGTATTTAAACAAGCAGCAATCTGCAGTCTGGAATCCTTTTAATTCAGAAGAAGAAAACTTTAGATTGGGTGGCAACTCATCATTTGATGATGAGATTGGAAGTTTAAATGTTACCTCGACCATTTTGGGGGATTCATTTCAGTTATCTCAACACAATCAATTTAAACCGTATCATATGCATTCTCACCACTTATCTTCACCAGTGATGTCAGATGTCTCATTCAGCCCACCGAAATTTGACACAAACATGACCTTTGACCCAGATGACACCCATTCAAAGTGGGGAAAGTACCTAAACGATGAGCGATATGTGCCAAATCAAAAATCGCTGCGAAAAAAGTGGATTGATGAAATGGTGGACTTGGAAAAAACCTCGGGGTTTTGGTCAAAGTTTAGCCAGGTTTCACAGACCCACGCACAGCATGGAAATGTTAGTTGTAGTGGAGATCCCAGTTTTAGCCGCAGTGCAAGACGTGTTACAGGTAGTCATGCAGAAAACTTTTGTAAAAATCCAGAAGGTAAAAGTATTTGGAGTGAGTTTTGTGAACGAAGTAATGAAAATGTGAAGATCCAGTGGTTTTAGTTTTTCACTGTGGTGTTTCAGTGTAAACAGTGGATCCTTGCTTGAACATTTGAAGACTAAGTTACAGCGAATTTTATTGCAGTGTTCCAAAATTTTTGTGTTCTTAATTTTATAAAACTTCAAGTTGTTTTAACCTTAGTAACTATGACTTGCTATTTTAGGTGGGGCGTAATTTTTTTGTTTGTTGTTGTTAGCTGCTATTATCTCGTTGATGTCTGTTACAATTTTGTTTGTTGATTAAATGTGTTTTGTTGAGTTTTGTAAAAAGTTTTAAACCATTTTTGACAATTTTGTTTGTGCGCATATTGCATTAGGACATAGTTACCATTAATAGTTATTTCCCAAAGTTTTCTGCTATTGTCATAATCAGCTGCCATCTTTGGACAGGTAAAATCAAACAACATTAAAACCGTGGTGGGATTTGCTTAAACTCTTTTTTTTTTATTCCAGAAAGCAGCGCCTTTTTAGCCAAAGCTCACATCATTTGTCAACTGATGAGCCAACCACTGTCCTTGATTCCATACAGGTAAATAAAAACCGACTGAAACTTTATTCATAAAACAGATTGTAAGGTTGACAGGTTTGTGAATCAGTACATAAAGCAGGGCTTCCAGAAGTGGGGTTCAGGTATGGTAGTTATTTAACACTAAGTGTCATGTTTACACAAATTGTGCTTTTTCTGGCTTTTGACATGGAAATGAAAATGCCATAAGTAGTGCAAGACCCAAAGTTTGCCTGCAGATAATCTCATGTCAGGAAATACGCCATAAAAGTAGACAGCGAATAATGAACGACTCATGCTTGTGATGTAGCTAGATTTCGTATGTTTCATCTCTTTAGCGGTATCATTATGCTATAAGTGCGCCAGATTCTAGTCGTTAAATTGTGCAGTTGGGTGGAGTGTAGAGGCTTTATGCTAAATAACTAAAAGATTAAATTACAATGATAAGGAAAAGGGCCTTAAACAGCATGTATGTTTTGAACGCAGGTGTCGTGAAAAATTTTAATAAACTGGAGGGGTTCCCAGACTAAAAAGTTTGAGAAGTTTTGGCAAGCGAGCCGTAAAAGTCAAGAACCTGACCTTTGGTCAGTAATATGAAACAGAATGAAAATCAAGTACAAGTGCTTTAATGAAGAAACATTTTCTGATCATGGTTCTTTTTTGTGTTTTTCAATGTCTGTATTGGCTACCGGCCTAATAGGTTATCCAGAACTATGTTTCTGTGTGATGTTTGTCTATTCCTCCTGTGAAGCATAGGGTTTGCTTGTCAGTCATACTTTGAGGAAATGCAAAATAGTGTTTTAAAACTGATAAAATTACATCGCTAGAGTGTTTTTGTGTACAATCAGACGAAAGTCTGCAATATGTTGCATTGTTTCATCAACCCTACAGAATCAAAGGTGGAATTGCTTACGTTTGGTGTATAGTGGGTATAACAAACCATGCAAGGAATTTCAGTTGATGCAAGTAAAAATATTGTTAGCAGGATGCGTAACAAATGCTTTTGGGTCCTCAGTTTTAGAAACTATCGAAGCATGTTTAGATTAACCAGCAAAAACTTTTCTGTATCATGCAAAAGGGTGGATTGTTAACAGTTATATTTGTTACATAGGTTCGAATCAGGAAAGAGATATTTTTTCCGTCAGCAGAAGACCTTGAAACCTGCCATGATTTTATCCCAGCATCTACAACCACTATTCCTGTCTCATATGAAAGCATTGATGAATATGTTCAAATATGGAATGGAATTATTAATGGTACAGTGTTTATTAATGTTCAGATAATAACATTTTTGTATTTTCTTCCAGGTATTTTGTTTTTTTGAAAACTTTTGCTGTCTAGTCATAGAATTTATGTTGTTACTGTTGTACTACAGCAGATATGTAATAGAGTTTATTTGTTCAGAGTCAATCAACCTTAATTTGTGGAGAAAATCAACACAATATCACAAGATAATGAGAAATGCGGACATCAGCACTTTGGTGTTGAAACGTCCTGAGCTGAAATATTTCGATTGTGGAAAATCCCACGAGAAGGAAAATTCCTCTTTTGATTTGCCGGGACTTGTCAAAGCCCAACAACTCACAGATGATGAGGTGAGTGAAACTGAGTGGGCAAGTTGGAAGCCCTGATGTTTTATATCTGGTTCGCACATATCTATAAACTGTGTTTGCCTTATTGAAGGTTTTGTTGATAGATTTGGTTTCATCCAACAGCGGTTGGAAAACAGTGCAGTTTGAAATGTTGTCAGTAAATTTGTCCATGTTGTTTTGTCTTTTTTATGAACCATAAATGCTTTTGGCATTTTAAATTAAAAAGCAAAGCAAAAAAAGCTATACCATGTCCATTTTATGTCCCTTTTTTAACACTTTAACTATTTGTCTCGTTAAATGTTTTTAATTAAAAACAAGCAAGTTGTAATTATTAGTTGCCCTCGAAGGTTGCAGACATGGATGCTCCGTACTGTGAGCATGAAGCACCGTGTAAAGTTGCGAGGGTTCGAAAGGAGGGTCTGAACACGGGCAGGTTGTTCTACGCCTGTCGCAGAGGAAAAAGAAAATGCAAGGTACACTAATTTGCCCAAATATTAAACTTTACTTTTAAACATGCAGCAACTTGTTAACTAATATAATTATTGACTACCAGACAATTTGTATGTTGACAACAGCGATTGTCGAAACGTTTGCAATACAGTGTGTTCACTATATACGAGTTCTCTGGCACTTCTGTATTTAATAATCCAGGTCTGTGCCTTGCGTTACTGAACTAAAACCAAATCTAATTTCTTTAAACAAGTGTGTTCCGAAATGTGAATCCTTAGATAAATGTATGGATGAAATCAGATTTAAACCGAAACCCAATTATTATTAATAAGGCACATGTGTAGAAATGTTTCAACCAGCTATAACTTTGGGGTATAATTAAATAAATACTTTAAATTTAAAATAAATTCTGTAATGGTCTGTAAAAATTGCGTAATCATAATAATTTGTACCCCCTCTCCTTTGTGGTAAATTGTAATGACATTGCGACAACGACAAAAAGGATTTTCCACTGAAAGTGATTTACCAGTTACTGCCAAAATGCAGTTAACACATATAAATGATCAAATGACACCAAAAATGGAAAAAGAATCGAAAAACAACTGCATATTTTATGTTATTCAAGCACACGTAATTCCAAGCAAAATTTTCCCCATGACGAATGTCGGTTGCCCATTTTTCAGTTTTTCCAGTGGGTCGATGATGCTGTTCTCAAGCAAAAGGCAAAAACTAACCAGGAGCACCCACTAACGGAAGACAATGTCGTAAAAATTAACAACACGAGGGCGCTAACGAGTTATCTGAACAGGAACAAAGTAAACTTGTTTGTGGATTGTCAAATTGAAAGGTAACGTTAGGTTGATAAACTACATGCGTACAAACAAAATAAAATCCGTATGTGAAGCACAGGTTTGCACATAACATAGTCGGCATTATATTCACAATTCTTGACAAAAAACATTTCCCAGAATCCCTCAGTAAACAGCCATAAAATAACAGCTTTGTGCTAACTGAAGTAAAAACTCGTGTTTTGCCAAATTTTCCGGCTGTTTTGTGAAATTGCTCTGAAAAAAACAAAGTAAAAATCTAAATATTTGGACCAGTGGTGCACCCAAGGGGTCGTCTAGACCCCCAATCCCCCCTTTTTGATAAGTTTTAATCGACAATTCCGCCCAAAACGGTCCCGGAAAAAGTTTTTTTTGCGTCTCGCTGCAGCTGTACGACAACAGGGCACCGTTGCGTTACCGTATAAGCGGTTTAGCGTTAAACTCACTGCTACTCCCGTTTCGACACGTTATCACGAAAGATGGAATACGCAACAAACAGCGACGACTGCTTGTGGTTGCTATGTTACCGTAAAAACAATGCATTTGGCACCCAAAACGTAGCGTAACGAATACATCGTGAGGTCTTGTTCGTTTTATCGCGTTTTTGTTATTAGGAATTTCCCCCAAGCGACGTTAATGACGTATTTACCCACAGAGGGAAAAAGTGGGGAAATAGGTAAGCTCCTTCCCGGGAAATCGGTCCTACTCGCGGGAATTTTTTTTTTGGCTGTTTGTGTAATCTGTGGACACAAATGTCGAAAACAAATTTTCAGTGGAACAACGTATCTCTGCCAACTTTTATTAGTTTGTTATTTCCTGTTGCGGGAAATTTTAGTTTGCTTTCCCGGGAAATTGGCATTTTTCAGCCCTGTAATTAATGACCGTGTTTGGGGAATTCCCCAAGTTGAAATATCGGACCCACTTTTAAATTTCTGTCGGTGATTCAGACACCAGGCTTAATGCCGTCGTCAATGCATCGTTTTGTTCAGTTTCACCGAAGTGAAATGCCTGTTCACTTAAAACAAACATATTTTACCCACCTCGCTTCGCAAGCTGAATCTCCTGATCTTTTCTTTGGCTGAGGTTGCATAAATGTGTTTTGCATATTTGGCGATCGGCTAGAAAAATAGGAAAACACAATAAATTTATTTTGCTGACGTGTCAACCCCAGTTTTATCCTGCTGATAATGTGGTTTGAAGCTAACATGCGCGTTGGTTTAAATTTCACTTTAAATCTAGTTTTAAAGTCATGGTAAACAATAAAAACGCCCGAAATGGGATTTAAACCCGTAACCTCATGTTTAAAGCAGGTGTTTGCTCGTGACACGCTAATCCAACATATTTTTGGGACGCGAAAACCTTAGCATTTTAGAATGAGTTGTAAACTTGCACACTGCGTTTAAAGGTTTTTGACCCCTGATTCAGACAGAACTAAGTTGCATAATTACCTCTGCTCTCAGCATTTGAATCTCACATGCTTCCCATCTCCATTCGTGTAGACCACCACCACCATGCTCTCGTCTTTCTTCGAACCACGATGGCTGTGACCTTGACGTCTCCTTGACCGTCGTTTCTTTGTAGGAATCGCTTTTTCTCTCCTCTCCTCCTTATGCGATTCTTCCGCTCCCAGATCCTCCCACGCTTTCTCCACCACTGTCCTCCTCCTCTCCATGATGATCCGCTCCTTGTCCTCCGTAGAGACACACGCGTTTGCTTTTTCCTCCTTATGTTTAGGTTTTGTCATCCTGTGCACGGGACTTGTGTCCTTCGAGCATGAGATGTTCCCGTACCTCCCATCATCAGCCGTCACTTTGAACATGTTTCCCAGTTTGTCGGACCACTGTATGACTTGGCTCTTTCCTGACAGCTCTTTCAGTATGCTCGGATACAACGGTGTCTGCGTCCTCATCTGCTGCAGCGCCGTTGGTGGACGAGTTATCTGGGAGTCGAATATTGGAGGGAAAACATCGCGTGAACTCGTCTGCACTGATGCAGTCTGTTGAACTTTTTCTTCAGGTTTCATCTCAACTTGCCTCGGCCGGGCGACCCGCGGCGAATCCTGGCAAAAAGCTCGTTGCTTAAGCTTCATTATCCCGGGTACTGATTTCCTGTAAGTCTTTTCCTCTGATATATTCTCATCCGAGTCGCCGTATTGGCCTGTTATCATTTCCCCAGCCATGTTAAGCACAGTCACCATCGCTTTAGGCTGGCGCTTAATGCTTCGTAGTGCGCGAAGTTCTTCTATCTTGTGCTGTAGCGGCGTTCGTTCCAGAATGTTATAAGTCTGCTGTGTCGCTATCGGAGATTTACGTTTGTGAGCGTTCAGTTTCAGTCTGTGTCTGAACTGAGTCGATGCTGACGTAGGTTGCTCGTCACAGCGAGCGCTGACAGCTTGTGGAAAGTCTGGTGGCCCGGTCTGCGTTGGTTTGACTTCGTATTTGCTGTGAAGTTGCTTCCGTTCACTCGGCGCCTCGAGTGGCCTGTAATCCGCACTCACAGACGCCGAAGTTTCCCTTTTTGTGTCGATACTCAAAGCTGCCACCTTGTTTAAGTTGATGGGAGGCAGGAACCGTGCTTTAGGGCTTCGCTTTTTCTTCTGCTTGGACGGTGGCCGCTCCAAACTCATGCGACGCTGCAGAAACTCGATAATAGAGTTCCTCCGTGGCCGTGTGCCGCTCGACATCGCGGATTCCTGCGTCGTCGGTCGCTCAGGCTTGTCGGGTTGGTTCGGTGAACTGAGAACCAAAACTCGAGGTTTCCCAAACACTGTTTCACGTTCTTTCCTCTCTCTGTGAACTTTCTGACCAACGTTTACCTCTTTGCGCAGAATCTTGCAGCTGTAATCATCATCAAAGCGGAAGTGCAGTTCTCGAAATGGATTGCTGTTTTTTTTCTCATTAGTTTCAATTTGCGAACTTTCAAATGCAGCCGTAGGTTTAACTTTCCTGCTTCTACCACTTCTCGGCCCACCTGGTTTTAAATCCACTGTCGAACTACAGTGAAGCGACTCAAGTGAATTTTCGTAAACTGTTCGCAGTGAAGACGAAGCCCCGTTTCTGATCGTCGCAGTTTTAGTTCTAACTGATTGATTTGCCATCAAGCCTCGTTTCTCTCCAGTGTCTGAGGCTTGCGCAGTTTCCTCAGGTATTTTCTTGTCAGTGTGAAAATGATCAACACCTGAACTAACGTAGTTTCCTTTGTTTGTAGAAAGTCGTGTAGTTGACTTTTCGTCCCTACTTTGTCCCGCGTTTGCGACGGTGGTTAAAAAATCAGCGGAGTTTTTCGGTTTTTCCTGATCTGCAGCAACAGTTTTTTCCACCTTGACAACCTCTTTATCTTTTTTACTGATCTTTATTTCCTTTTTAACCACAGTTTCATCAACTTTCGAGTGCTCTTGCGATTCCACATTTGCCTTAAGATTACCTTCAGCTTCAACACAACACAGGTTACCTCCAACTGCACAAGCAGGTTCGACTTGTAAACCACAAGGGCTTTGTGCAGCAGCTTGCTCGCATATTGTTTCCCTAACATCCACTTCATAACTTCCATTTATCTTCCCCACTCCACTATCATCTCGAGGGCTCTCATCATAATCAGTGGATCGCTTGCTGACGTCAGCNTGTTGTTGCTGTACATGTGTGGGTTGTTGCTTTACTTGTGTGTGTTGTTGTGCAGTTGTCAAAATTTCTTGTGCATTTGTCTCTTGTTGTTGTGGCACAACTGTAGAAATGTGGTCATTCCATTCACTGTCAACCTTTTTATCTTGTTTGTTTGTTGCAAGCTTCGGTTTTGGCGTTTCACTTTGTGATATGTCCTTGTTGTTAATATCTGTTTTACTTCGTTGGTTGACCAGGGTTGTTATGTTTTCTTTTTCTTCCTGTGACAACCGATTTTCCTCGTTCGAATTTACTCCCAATGTGTAGGTCTTGGAAAATGGATTTCCTGAATTAAAACTCTCCAGTGCCAGGGTTTGTTTGATTGTTTGATGAAAGCTGCTGATGGGCAGCGACATCTTGCGGGAGAAGTTTTTTGCCCGAGATTTCCACGCGGAGGCGACAGGAGACTGGCTTTGTTCCGACCAGGCCACTTTTACTTGCTTCGTATTTCGGGTTTTTACCTTGTCGCCATCTGATCCTTGATCCACAAGCGCATTTTCCCTATCAGCTTTTGCTCTGGGCTGTTTACTAGTGAAATTGTTGTTGCTCTCAGTTGTAATTTGCGTTTTCACACTGCCCTGCGAATGCAATGAAACACTGTTGTCATTGCTTCTAGGCGCTTCAACTTCTGAATTAGTTAAACTTTTTGTTGAGGATTGTTTCATTGGTTTGTTAACCACAAGGGTTGGTGGTTTTAAGACTTCAATAAACTCTTTCTTGTGGGGATTTGTTGTTAGCTTAATTAATTTCTTTTTAGGTTTTTCGTCAACAGCTCCTGTTTCCTTACATTCCTGTTTCCGACCTTGTTTTTTGAGATGTTTCTTCAGGTAACTTTCGGAAGGGCCGACTTCAAAATCGCGTGACATTGTTTTTCTCTGAGCTGTTTCACTTTCTGTGTCAGGTGTTCGCAGATGGTTTAACTGAGTTTTAATCATCTCACAACACTTTGAAAGCGTTACAAGATCAGCCCTACTCTTGACACTGCAAAGTGGTCCTTCTTTAGCAGTGTTCAGCTCCAAAGACTTAAGTTTTTGCTGATCGTTTAACTTCCATTGCAGGTTTAAGTTTAATCGTGGTGGAATTGGTTCATATTTAAACTCCAAGTAATTTTCAATATCTTTCAAACTCTCTGCTCTTCCTTTTCTCTGCTCCCAATTTTCCTTCACGATTCTTTTCTCTGTAAGTTTCCTCACAAAATCGTTGTCGTCAACAATGTTGGCTTCAGTTCGGTGATACTCCGCCCCAATCAATGGCGGTTTGGATATTTTCGCATGTCTTTTGTTGTTTTGCATTGACGTGCCACAATTAATCAGTGAATTGCGTTGCGTTTTCAGACGACGCTCGTTCGCCTGTCCTAAATAAAACACGCCATCGCTAAATAAACCACGAATATTTTGAAATAGAGAAATCACCAAAAATCACGGATGGTTATAAGTAACTTCAACTGTTGGTATGCAAATCATTTACCCTTAGCTCTTAATAAAAGATATTTATATTTCGCAAGAAAATATAGGCATCGTCGGTATCTGTAAAACAGCACACACCAAATAAAAGAATATACATACATAAATATTCTATTTGAATGAGATACCGACGATGCCTATATTTTCTGGCGAAACATATGTATCTTTTATAAGAGCTAAGTGTAAATGACTTGCATGCCAAAAATTAACATCATCGCTGAATGTAGAATTACAACAGGCATCTTATACCAGGAATTAACTCATACATTTAAATTCAGTTGGAGTTAAACATTTAAAAACTACATAGGCTGGTTAGAACTGGGTTTTGTTTATCTAGCATTGCAAACAAAATATAAGTCTTTTTGGTATTTATTGGACAAAACTCATTGTCTTGCGTTTTTCAATAAAAATTTCTTGTCACTAAAAACTGCTAAATTCGTGATAATTACATCCCGGCCGATGCTAAACTTCTGTTGAAAGCCTCGCGGTTTACTTAAGGACTGGGAAGGAGAGAAATTATGTCGCGACTTATTCCAAAACGCCTCAAGTGGCCACTTGTGTTTTGCTTTATTTGTCCAAAGCATTCAAGGCGGAGACTTGAAATGTTGTTGAACCCATGTGAGAATGGGACAGCCAACTTATTATGTTTTGCATTTGATGAAATAGCAAAAACATTTGTCAACATGCGTTTTGTTGACTGATAGCCAAATGTTGTTGATCACTTTGTTCTAATTTCTGGTTGATATATTTTCCCCGTTTTCATAACGGACGGAAACATATTACAATATATATTTTTAGAAAGAATTTGGAAAGGCCGTTGGAAGAGAAAAACAAGGTTTGTTATAATGTGCCAGAATATTTGACCCAACCTAACTGAGCCTATCTGATTTTGTTCTCAATCATTTTGTGTTTTTCAGAAGCATGCAAATATTCTTTGTGTTATAAATTACAATAATAACGTTTTTTAGAAAATTGAAGACGAGCTAATCGATGGAAAACGACAAACTATTCTCAAGCTTTCCCGAATTGACCAAACACTGGGAAATACAAAAGGTCCTTAAAAATTTTTGTAACTATATCATTCACATTAACAACGTTTTCCGTATGTTTTCAATCATAACCGTTTTGGGTCCTCAGGTAGTGTTTGGATATTGTCCAGATCACTGGAATTCAACACTGGTGATTCCATTTTAATACATGTTGTATCAAACAACCAATCAGCAACGGGTGAGCTAGTTGTTCAGCCAATCAGAGCCTCCATTCCAATTGAATGGCTAAACCAAGGTAAATATAAAGCTGGCACAAAATAAGCCAGTTTTCCCGTTCGTGATTTTCCGCTGCTTCCGACGCTAGGTAGTTTGTTGGGTGCAGATTGAAGCAGCCTGTTTCTGCTTTTTTGTCACTGTTTTTTCTCTAAGTTTGTAAACGCCAGCCCTGTCATTTCGTCGTGGGTTCGAATCCCACCGCAGACCAACCTCAGCTGGCAATAAACGGCTTGTTGTTGGGTTGTGTGAGTTCTACTGTAATGTGATTTTATCCATCATTGATAAAGAAAAATGCTTGTAGACAAAATTCAGAAATGTAAGTTGAGGTTTAATTTTCTTGCAGCTGTCACTAGTTTGTTTCAGATTCTAATCTAATTTATTTAACATTTTTTTTATTTTTTTGCCAGTTGAGATCCACGCGATGTTCGTGGCGAATAATTTCCTCGAGTTTTCCTACTTGACAAACTTGCAAAGATTGCGAAATCTCCCGATTCTGCCCCAACTTCTTAACGACCACAATACAAAGCAACAAGGTATGGAAACCAGCTACAAATTACTTCATGTGTAACTTACCACATTGTTGTCATGTCCATAGGCACCGGCATTAAACCATTAAGTCACAAATCCATCGCAAGATTTGACGTCAATTTGGATGAAGCAGTAAGTTTCAGAAAAAAAATTGTTAACAAACAGTAGGTTGTTATATGCAGGTGTGTGCAGCATACGGGTCGCCACAAGGTGCGTTATTTTTAATTTAATATATGTGACGTAAGCGCCCAGGATCGTAAACGAATTTCACTCTTTCTTTTGTAAACGAAACGTTCATTTAAGTTTTCAGAATATCAGAGATTTTGAAAATGACGCCCCGCGATCTAAGTCTGTATTTGTCCCTCGAACATGAAAGTTGAACATCCCTGGTCTAATGCGTCTCATAACGTTTTTACTGAGTCAACAGATTCTTTGTGTGAGCAGGATATATTCGTTTTACATGAATTTTAGCGTATTTGTTAAAATTAGCGCTTTTCACGTATTTCTGGTACTTTTTCCAAATGCAAAACAGTTTTTGTTTGTTTTTAATTTCAGTTGAAAGTTGTCAACAACTTTGCGGAGAAGTTCAAGTTGAGTGATGATCAAACTTCGATTCTTTGCTCTGCAGCCGAAATGATGATTGACAGAAACAACACAATTTCACCTCTGCTCGTTGTAGATGGTAAGTCTTGTAACATGTTGGAGTTACAACTAAGAGGCTAACTATTATACATTTTTAATAAAAAGATACAAGCCAATACTTGTGTGTTAAACATTTTCTACATTTCAACAAACGCTGCTGTCATCATCAGGAATGACTCGGAAAAGCGGCGCAAAAACGATGCTGACAACAGCGTTTGTCGAAAGACAATGTTTCACGCACAAGTACTGGCTTGTATCTTCTTTTTGAAGATATGTAAAACTGTGAATTGTGCACCTGATGTCGATGCTTGTCCTTAAATACAAGAAGCTGACATGTGGCAGCAGGCAGCAGTGTCTGTGATTTGACTTTTCAGCAAGCTTTCATTGCGTAACTTGGTTGGTAGAGCGCCAGCCCCGAATAGGTTCCTGTCGTGGGTTCGAATCCCACCGCAGGCTAGATTTTTCTAACCCTCGCCTTGCTGACTGGAAATGCTTGAAAGGTCGACTAACGCTTCCTGCGACCTGGCGTGCTGTTATTAAACATAGTTTGACTTTCTTTTGTTGCACGTTAGCATCGCAAATTTTCTAAAATTGGAAGAAACATTTCGTTTTGCAAAG
>QXVZ01010895.1:0-11458 GCA_008931825.1 Phallusia fumigata | reverse complement strand
GTCGCTTGTGTTTCCCTGAGCAAGAAAATTTAGCGACATTGCTCCAAACCAGTGGATACCCGATGGGTTAATCCGAACTGTAGTCGCCAACTTCAAAAAATCAAATTAAAATGATACAACGGAACTGCAACGAGGCAGACATCCCGACAGTGGACTCGTTGCAATCATATCGCATTCAGGCGCTGTTCCGACCCCGAGAATAAAAATAAAACAATGAAACACACACAATATTGCTGTCATTCTCGAAAATTTAGAAAAATGTTAGTTTGGTTGCTTTGTGTTAATTTAACATGAGTACTACGTGACCAGTTTTGATTTCTTGTGTTAAATACTTCTAGGTTTAGGCAAAGCAGACAAAACACAAGAACACATGAAAACTTACGTGTACACTCCAAACCGTCTCCTTCGAATCCAGGTTTACATTCACACCGGTATTGTTCAGTGCTGGTCGGAATACATATCGCGTTTCTGTGGCAAGTCGAGTTCTTGCAAACATTCGGCTCTAAGCATAGAAAAAACCTAGTATCGATTGCATGTACGTGAATTAGTGTTGTAATATTGTGACATACAAAAAACCAAGGACCTTTTTTGTTTACAGCTTTCATGTTATTGACGTAAGGCTTTATTTTGTTTCGAAAGCCGCTGTAGATTTAGAGTTGTTCCAACAAAGTAAGTTAATTTTTTAAACAGGCCACTACAGCACGCACCGCGTCACACCACTACGGAATGTGAATTATTGCATGAACACAAATTACAAATTCGGCCAAACTAAATTTTTCACAAGAATGTTTTGCCTTTTAAACAAACACACCTGTTTGACAGTTCTTTCCACTGTACCCGATTGGACATTGGCATGTGTAATCGTTTACCAAATCTCCACAAGGGGCGCTGAAGAGGCATGGACCAGAGGCGCAGTCATCGATATCTGTAATGTGAATCATAAAAGGTTTAACACAGCAGAGCTTTTAACAGGTCCAGTGTTTACCTGTAGAGCAATTCTTGTCCGTGTATCCAGCAACACAAGAACAATTGTAGTCGTTAAAGAGATTTGAGCAGTTTGCTTCGTTCTTGCATGGCAAGACATCGCATTCATTAACATCTGAAGAATACGCCGGGTCATTTAAGCATCAGAGAAAGACTTAAGTTTAACAAAAACGTCCAACCAGAAGGTTTAGGCAAAAAGTTTGTTTAAGAGGTTATCTGCAGAAAATACTCAAAGGGAACTATCTTAGAGTATCCCATGTCAAACATTTACCTAGTGTGTGAATACAGCTTTGCAGGGCGTACTGAAATTTTGAAGGATCATGGCTAAGTTCCTCGATCTACCTAACAAGTGCCAGCAGCATTGTGTTTTTAGATACACTAGGTGTTTCTCGGAGCCTCTTGCAGTGGATGGTTTTGCCTTATTGTTAGCTTCCTTGTTTTGTAACACATTGCAGTAATGCAGTGGTTCTCAAACTGTTTACAAATATTTGCACAACGTTCCCCCTGCAGTTCTTCAATGACTGACAGTCCACTAAAAATTTAACTTCAATTACCCTCTCTCGATAACTTCACACCGGCAACGCGAGTGCCACAATCGCATTCACAAAGCAGCATTGCGCGGTGTTGCCGCAAGGGGGCGCAATCAATGCTGCAAATGAAACGTAGATTCAGAATATATCAGTAGTCACGCGAAATCTCGTCGACTAAGAGAGACTGAAGACGTTTCACGGACCCCACCCCCCGGGCCCCCCTAATCGCTGGACGGACCCTTAATGGACCGCGCACCCCATTTTGAGAACCACTACAGGTATGTGGCACGAAGTACATAATTGTCTGACCTTCTGTGCAGTTCTTGCCGGTGTAACCAGCGACACAAGTACAAACGTAATCGTCTATCAGATCCGCACAAGTCCCATTGTTTGAACACGGTCCGAATGCACAGTCATCAATATCTGAACAGCAAAAAAGCGTTATTACATTCCAACCAGAAAATTAAAGCACTATCATGAATCGACCCAATTGAGGATTTAGAAATTACTTGTTATATGTAAGGGGTTAAAAATGGGATCTCGCAAAAAATATAACCCATCAAAACTTTAAAATTGATTTGACAAAAAACAGCCTTTTTCATTTTTTTATCGTTTTAATTTTAGGTTATAAACCGGGGAAATCTTTTTTATCGACCCCTAATCAGTAGCGGAACTAGTTTTTAGAATATTTTCGTTGTTCGTGCTTTTTTACTTTACAAAACATAAAATAGAGACCGATCAATTGTAACTTACTGAAGGAACAGTCTTTGTCGGTAAATCCAGCTGTGCACTTACACGAGAAATCATCAAGTTGATCAAAGCAGGTTGCGTTGTTTTTACAAGGAGTGGATAAACAGTCATCGATATCTATGTGATGAAAATGTGATATATTAATCGTGTGTATTTGTTTATAGTAAGGTGCACGTGTAGATTGGCGCAATTAAGGTCATTAGCTGCGCTTTAAATTACAATTTTAAGTTTTTCGTTTGCACAGCATACTGATTCAAAGAGCTACCGAAATGTGATGCCTTTGTATGGCCTATGACGTTGCCTTTACGCAATATTTGAACGTCCGTGCCTTCGGATTGAATCATAATGATAATAAATGTACGGGTTTACGTTTTGCACAACCTAAGCGATAGATGTTGTTACTAGTAATGTATGTGTAAAAATATAAATGAAAATAGCCCGATTTCCCGAACAGCTGTTTCAATTACCGCATCTAGAAAAAATTTTCCTAAACCTGTTTTGCCTGCAATGATATTGTTATTCATTTCCCCTACCTGTTGAACAGTTTTTATCAGTGTAGCCAGCAATGCAAGTACAATTGTAATCATTTACCAGATCGTCACAGCTGCCTGAGTTCAGACACGGAATTGAAGCGCAATCATCAATATCTACAAATTAGAATAAAAAACAAATGTGAATTGGGCGCTATACATTCTAATTCACCAGCATTTTGGTTTTGACAATGCTTCATCCACCCACGTTTAAGAAACAATAATGTACAAACGGTTTCTGTGGCCACTACAACTTTTTTAACATTGTAACCGATTTTATACTGTTATGTAGGTTGTCGTTTATCAAAATCAAATTTAACTTTACATTGCGCAGCTATTCTGACCTAATGATCGTTGCGTTTGCCACTCATTCAAAACTTTAATTGGTGCAAAGCAATTTAAAAGAAGGTGCAAAGCAACTGGCTCGAAACCTTGGTCACTTTGCAAACAAACATATTTCGGCGTTGTATTTTGCCCATTGTGATTGAAAACAAAAACTAACAATTTGGACTGTCACCTGTGGAACAATTCTTGTCGGTGTATCCGGCGACACAGTTGCACTGGTAATCATCGATCAGATCGATACACGTTGCTCCATTCATACAAGCTTCATACGCACATTCATCAATATCTGTTCAGAAACATTGGGTCATAACGAATTAAGTTACTACTACGTTTGTAGCCGTAATATTTAAACTGTGGACACAAGCTGCTCTTATTGGTTTGAAAAAATACAAGTTAAATTTTTCGGTCCTTAAATTTTAATTTAACGTCATTGGTTTTGCAGCGGCGACATTTTAACCGTATAGAGATATAGGCTGCTGTCATTAGTTTAAATCCCTTTATAGGCTGGAATTTTTATACCCTATTGATGCACATGAATGCTAATTCCGTTTCGCAGCTTTTTGTTTTTGCATCAAAAAATACTACTTTGATAATAAGTGTCCTCATTAAACTCTTATCACTAGTGCGTCGAAAGTCCAACCAAATTTCGCATCGAAAAATGTTTAAGAAACACTGCGTTACGCATTGAGGGGAGATTCCAGACATGAGTGAGTATTTGCATGTGAACTATAGTGTTTTGAAAGCTGTGCGTCGGAAAGAATTCTGTTAACTCACTGATGGAACAGTTCTTGGATGTAAATCCCGCTTCACACTCGCAGTAAAAGTCGTCCAACTCATCCGAACAAGTGGCGTTATTTTCACACGGGTTCAAGGAGCAATCATCGAAATCTAATGCAATAAACAAGTACGTGTACACCCTTAATTTGCAGGAGTGTAATTCCTGAAGAAGTTCTCGGAATTTAACACTTATATTCGTAGTGCAACAAATGAGTGCCAAAACTACATGAATAGTATTATAAAACACGTATAGTTATAAGTTAAAAAGTGTTAAAAAGTACAACTTAATACTTACCGTACTGTACTGTAAAAGATTATGAAAATAGTCACATTGGGTAGTGTCAAAGCTTTATTGAAGGCAATAGTTGATTGCTGGATGTTTCTTACAGTTGCACTTACCGACTGAGCAATTTTTTTCGATGTAGCCAGACACACAAGAGCACTGGAAATCATCAACGAGATCAAAACACGTGCCGTTATTCTCACATGGACTCGATGCGCAGTCGTCAATATCTGTCAAGTGTGCAAATTGTCTATGTTAATTGAGGCAAAAAAAATAAACTTTATCAGCTTTCGCAAACTCGTTATGTCGTTGTACTGGCAATATCAATTTCAAAATACGGATACGATGACTATCAAGCATGAAATCAATATAAACAGGAAAAGAAGCCCGAGTGGTTAGCGCGACTGCCCTGTGATCGCAAGGTTGTGGGTCTAATCCTGTCTAGGTTGCTTGTGTTTCCCTGAAACTTGAGCGGCGTTTTGCAACCCTGTAGACTCGATGGGTTGACCAGAATTAAATTCACCAACTTCAAAAACTACACCCCCCACCCCAGCTTTAAAATCTCAACTGGTTTGTACATATTATGTTTGTACGAAACGCATTTCTTTCCTACATTTTTATCACTGTTTAAAAACATTGATAAACTTTGTGACTTGTGTTGTAAACCCACAAACAGACGAACATAAATACCTATGGAGCAGTTCTTCGCAGTGAAACCAGCAACACACGAGCAGTTGTAATCGTTGACCAGGTCGGTACAAGTGCCATTGTTCTCACATGGATCCCATTCGCAATCATCAATATCTACCAATTTTAAACACCTGGTGAAAATGAGTTGTCGCGGGAATATCTATACTATATGTGTCGCTCAGACTGTTGTCTTCAAAATGTATTTTTACTGCTAAGTATGATGAAGTCCATTAAAGCCTTGGCTCAAATAGAACCATCAAACTTGGGTTCGGTTGTCCTCGGCGTATAACTGTGGCAACAACTAATATTTAAACCTAAGTGAAATGTTGATTTCAAGTTAACCGAGTTAAAGCAATGAAAACTTTGTAACAGATTTTTTTCTTGAAAGCATACCACACGCAGCGTTACCTGTGCTGCAGTTTTTGTCTGTGTAACCAGGCAAACAGGTACAAGAATAATCGTCCACTAAATCGTTACATGTCGCTTCGTTTGCACAAGGATTCGATTCACAATCATCAATGTCTAAAGCAGAACAAAGATAAAACGAGAAAACGTTTTGTTAGTTTTAGATTTCAGTCTAATAACAAGGGGTGTTGTTAAAGGAAATTTGGTGGAGTGTGCTGAAATGCGTTAAAAAAGACGCATAAAACTTACAAATTCTTACAAAGGTTTTAATTCAGATACTATTGCAAATTGCCATCGTTGTAAAATTTTGATATTCTTGTTTTTCATCACTTTATTAGGTGAGGTCTGTTTGTGGTAACCAGGTGCACTTAGAGTGTCCTAAAGTTGAGGTAATTTAGTTTACTTCGCTTGGTGAGAGAAATCGTAGCGATACAATGGCACTAAAACAATCACCAAGCTGGAAATAGCTGCGCAACTTTGAGACGTAATGTAGCAAAATATGAAGGGCACATTTGGTGGATCGTGGTTGAACGCACTGCAGCTGCACCATGATCAAAGTTTGAAGTAACATCGGTAACTTAGCATTAAGCACTTACCGATGGAACAATTTTTACCGGTGTAACCTGCTAGGCAATCGCATTCAAAGTCTCCGATCAAATCATAACAAGTTGCGTTGTTTTCACACGGGTTCACAGCGCACTCGTCAATTTCTGAAAACAACAACAAACGATTAGTTTAATTGAAACGCCTGCGCCTGACATTAGATTATTGCCAACCCATTAAATGTCTATGCGCTATTAATATTCTGTCCCATACCGTACTGGCTATAGTTAACCTCAACCGAACTTTTATCTAATATTACAGGTTCATTTTAGTAGTATTGTATTACATTTACTACTCCACACCCCGATCTTAGTTGCGTATTGGGATAGGCCTGATGATGATCAAACACAAAAATGCAAATAACTTAATATTCAACGAAACGCTTTATGTCTGTTTGTATTTTGTTAGTTTTACAGCCGCTCAGCTTAACTACCAGCTTTAAGTTATAGTTTTTTGGGGGGTTTCTAGCAATCACCCGCTTTCAATAAAAAGCTGGTAGATCACTGCTCCAGAAGTGTAAGCGGAGTTTTAGACTGTGGCCATATCTTTAGAAGAGGGTCAAAAGCAGTGGTTCTTATACTTTTTGAAACTATTTACGCAAGGTTTCCCCAGCAATGTTTTGATGACTCGCGGTTCCATTAAGAAATCACTTTAATTAACTTCACTCGATAGCAATTCAGAAACGTTTTTCGCGTGATACAATCACACTCTTGTTACTTGTGGTGTCACAAAGCCGCAACGCGCACTGGTGCCACAAAGGGCGCAATCATCACTGTACATAAAAACTACAATCAGAATATGATTAGTCACGCGAAATATCTTATCGACTATGAGAGACTTAAGACTTTTCACTGACCCCACGTTGAGGACCACTAAGATAACTTTTTTATGACCGTTTGCCCAACCAAATCCGCGAATACTAAAAACGACTGTAACAGAACAAAGTTCCTATTGAGCTGCTGAGTGAATCTGTGTTGGGTGTATGGTAAAAGGACTTTAACTGACTTACCGATTGAGCAATTCTTCGATGTGTAACCAATCGTGCAATGACAGGCAAAATCGTTGCTTCTGTCAGTGCAGGTTGCATTGTTTTCACATGGGTCAGAAATGCAGTCGTCGATTTCTGTGATAAAAAGTTAATTTTAGCATTTACAGAAATACCTCTGTTCCCAAACAGTCTTGGGTTGTTTCAGCACATGGCATATATTAACTTAGTTTCGAAATGGAAGTTAAGACACAAAAAGTATGCAACGAATTTTATGTACTACAAACGTCATACACAATGACGATTTTTCAGAGAAAATTAATGAAGATAATATGTTTATGTTTGACTCAAACTCGCCCTACCTTGACAGGTTTCCCCTATAAATCCGATCTCACATTCACAGTTGAAAGATCCCATCGAGTTTGTGCAAGTTCCGTCGTTTAAACAAGGAGCAGCATCACATTCATTGATGTCTGAAACCAACGAACCATTTTTGAAAAGTTATCTACACAAGTAGTGGCAAACTTCCTATCTCACCAGTATTGCAGAATGTCCCGGTCCACCCGGTGTTGCATGAGCAGTAATAAGAACCGTGTGTATTGACGCAGTTACCGTTACCGCAATTCACACTGTTGCATTCGTTAACATCTGAAAACAATAGTCGCGCATATTATATTGTCAATTATGAGTGTGTCGTTGTCGTCGGCCTACGTGTTTGCATCAGGGAGGAACCGGGTATCAAATATGGCAAGCATATAATTCACAGTTAATACCATGACGGATCTGGGGATCCTAGAAGCTGACATGTGCAACATGCAGCAGGCAGTGGTGTCTTTGATTCGACTTTCGGCAGTCTTACCACTATGTCTGCCCAGTTAGTTGGTAGAGCGCCAACCCAGAATAGGATTTTGACGTGGGTTCGAATCCCAACACAGACTATATATTTCTAGGCAACGCCTTGCTAAATGAAAATGATTGAAAAGTCTACAATGATATAACGCCTCTTGGAGGACGTACTGATCGTTAATTATGTCCACACTGTCTCAATAAAGTGATTACCTCAACTGCCCGACAAAATTGCTAAAGCTCTAAAATCGGACAGGTTGTTGTAACATTTGGAACATAACAATTCAAAATAATGTGGGATATGTGTAAGAACAACAAAACCGACTTTTATACCTGCGTCACAATACGTTCCACTCCATCCGGAGTTGCATGAGCAGTGAAAAGAACCATCAGTGTTGACACAATTTCCATAACCGCAACTCACACTGTTGCACTCGTTCACATCTAGACAACAGAAACCACCAACCGAAATTAATCAAACCGCTTAAAAATGTTTGCATACGAATAAAAACAAATACAAGAGGAAGATGCAAAATGTTGATTCAAATTTATCAAATTTAACTAAGCTATAACATCCTAATGCAAACATGGCAACGTTATGGGCGTAGCCAAAAGAGGGTGATTTTTCAAATTTCAGGTTACCCCTGAAAATTTTACACTCCCCCCCGAAAAAAAATAAATACATATATATATTGGACTGGCCAAGCTTTCAGGCAACCTCGTTTGCATCCGGTATTTGATTAGAATCTGTCGGCTAAATTATGTATACAATGTGGATTTGCCTTACAGTGGGCCACTGTTGAATAGTTATGCTATAACTGATTCTGCAGGTTTAATAAAGGTCTTACCATTGCAGTTTGTGCCTGAATATCCAGAGTGTTTACAACTGCAGCTATAACCTCTGTAGTGGTTAGAACATGACGAAGTTCCAGGCGAATGACAGTAATTGTAATTGCACTGAACTGCAAACATGCAAACAGAAAACATTTAATTTTTGCAAGTTAATGTTCTATCGCAAATGAAAAAAATTTTCCCCGCACCAGTATATGTAAAAAAGGGAATCACCCCGCGTCAGGAAATGAAACAAATGAATTTTTTTGTTTACATTTTTCCTTGGCACACATCTAGCCAAGATTCTAGATCTTAGTTTTGGCTTGACTTTTGAGACTTTCTACCACTAATACGTCGCCACGTTCCTTAAAGGATCGAATTAAACCCACATATCATAAGGTAAAGTTAAGTTTATACTTTATTAATTCAAAACAACCTGTACACACTCACATCTTAAACTGGTCCACACCTCGCTCTGTGGAAAAAAAGAAGATTTATACATAGGCTGCTCACATTAGGGCAGAAAAAACCTTAGAAAATGCGTTATCATTGACAGTGATTTTGACAAAAAGCTTAATATGGGCTAATCCGTTTGTAGAGAAAATGTCAATATATTCAGGCACGTACCAAACAGCTACGCAACATTGAATGTTTCAATGCTTAAAAGTTGTAAAGGTGAAATAATTAGATTTTCTTTCTTCTATGAACAAGAATTGCCGGGTTTTGTCGGCCGAAATGCGAAAAAATTCTCCTTGGTAGTGACAGCATACATTAGGGCTTCCAAAACTGAAGGTCGTGACCCTGCAGGGGGTTACACTGTTTTCGAAAAGTTTGTTTGTTGTTTGTGTTTGTTGTTACAGTTTCAAACGCGACGGGACGCGGGAAATTAAATCAAATAAAACGGGTCACAAACTAAAGCGTTTGGGAAGCTCTGGTGTACAGGACATTAAACAACAACTTTTAATCATCTTACTGTTCTCTCTCCGGATCCGAAGCACTCGCGAACTTCTTCGTAACTGCATACTTCCTCGTAACACTCAGACTCAATTCCGGAACGCTTGACTCGGATCAGGAACTCAGATGCTTCTTCTTTGGAGATGAACACTGTGAATAAAAGATATGTGGAAAACATACCAGTTTTCCAGCACTTTTAGGGTTCGTATGCTAACCAAAACAAGTTAAATCGAAAAACTTGTTGGTCTCTTAAGTACAGTTATTGCAGAACCAAAAAGTTACTTGATAGCATAAATAACTGCAAGTTAACTGATGATAACGTAACTGTCGAAACGTCTACTTAATAAAATTGCTATTTTTATTCCATTTCTCTGGCAGTCCTGAAAAAAAACATGTGGGCCACTGTTTCTAAAAAATGAAGTGAGACAAACCTTCCGCATGTACAGATCGCAAGGAAATCCATGACAAGGAAGTGGCAATATACAAACTAATTATCCAAGAAATTTTCATTGCTGTACGTTTGTATTGCTGATAAACAATTCAAATCATATCAAACATGTATTATATAACGAACATAAAACACAACAATAAACATATGTATTGGGATATGAACAACGATTACAGCGATCGTGTATTTATACAATTGTTCGCAGAAACTTGAAAAGGTTCAATGCGGAATCAAAATGCTTGAAACTTAATTCTGATATAGCACAATGATATGTAATGCTGAAATTACAAAAAAGCGTGTATACTGGTTACGTACTAATAGCTAACCAAATTTTTTGCGTCTCTTTCGTCTAATTCATAAAGGTTGCTTTATACCGATGTTTACATGTCGTAACATCATTACGTTAGATTAACGTTCGACAAAATTTGCTAAAAAACACTAAAACTTTATGTATATTTGCTCTGTCACAAAACAAGTGCTAGCTGCAGTTTTATTATAGCACACACTGCATCAGAAGTACTAACCTCCAATGATAAAAAGCGTACTGTTGACGTATTTGCCAACGTTCTTACTCTGACGTCACCAGGTTGACAGGAAGAGATCATTAATAATATCCTATAAAGGTTTTTATGATTTGTGCGCTAATCAACTAGGGCTTAATTGCCTGTTTCTGAGTTGCCTATGCATACACACGATAAGGAGACAAAGAGATACCTGACCGTTTACTGCTTCTTTTTAAACAGTAATTTGATATTTACACCATTTTCTAAAGTACACCATAGCTTACATCGAAATAAATGCACACTATTTGAAGGTACGTTTTCAAAGTGTTACCAAGCACAATTGCCTAAAAATGTTGTAAAAAATGAAGTTTGTTGCGATTTTAGGTACACTGTTCACTGCTTGGAATGACCTCAAGAGCGCTGATTAAATCGATGAAATATTTTACACAAATGATTTTTTGGCTACAATTTATGATTTAACTACGTAGACAGTGTTTGAAATATTTGGAATTGGGTGCATTGTGCTCGTCCCATTTGGGATGGTTCTTTTTTTACAGAAAATATATTCAAGTTTGTAATAAAAGGTAGGTACCGTTTAATACGTTCTAACAAGACGCTTGGCCCATTTTTTCATTAGCTAACATTCAATCCGATAGGCTGGAACTGTGCACTTGTTCAACAAATTAAAAAAAAGTTGTCTAATAACCACCAGTTTTGTGCTGCCCCTGCGAATGTTGTAGTTTTCATCCAATGCCTTGTTACTATGGGTTAAATTGAGGGTAAATTTGCTTGATGAAACTATGGTACGACCCAACAGCTCAATACCAAGATTGAAAAATGTGCTCAACGTCAGGACATCATCATGCGGTAGAATAATAAAGGAAGTGAATCATAATGGAGGTGGACGATGGATTATAGGAAACGCGCGCTGCAAGCTACGCGGTCATTGCAAAACGTGTGCTGTTGACTCACAAGAAAGTGAGTGTACCGTGTG
>QXVZ01010888.1:0-19186 GCA_008931825.1 Phallusia fumigata | reverse complement strand
TAGTACGCCAGTAACGAATGGAAATTCAGTAAAGCGATGTAACTTGTGCAGTTTGATTTCAATTCATTTGCTATCAGTTTCAAAACTACCGGATCCGTATGAGTTAGTGAACCCAACTATCTTTTATAGTAAACATTGGATGCACAGTTTTGCCAAATATGTGATTTTGCAACATGCCAAGTATGCCTTGTAGTTAAACCCCTGTTGCATCGACTTTGGAATGTAGTTGTAACGCTTTCTACCTTGATGCAGATGCTTTCCCTCTTTTCAGCAAATCTTGTCTGCCTCCAAGCGGTTGATATCGTAATCTATTTTCATCAATTTCAGTCGACTACACATTGAAATGGTAAGGCCTGTAACTTAAGAGATTTTAAAGGAGGACGGTTACCCAATGTTACTAATACCTGAATAATTTTAAGCGTATTATTTTCTCCCTTGTTACATTTTTACGTTACATTTTTACATGTGAAATACGTTACATTTTTCATATGTACCTACACACTGAAGTGAAAATACCCAAACCGCGGCAGTACGAAAGTGTTTCTTAGTTTTTTGGGACCTAGTTGTTGTGTCGGTCACTTTTAAGTTTACGCTCTTTTAATTTTTTGAAAATCTTGGTTTATTGCTTGGTTATGAAATAGGTTGGTCATTGATTTACATATTGAACAAATTTGTTTCGTTGGTGTTCGTGTTTGGCATTGAAATGTTACTTGTTTTTAAAAAACGACTTTGACACCGCTTTTTTGTAAGCGCTTGTAGATCCACATGTACAGTTGCCTACGTTTGTTGAGCAGACCAATGGCCACTTTACTGCTTTAGTGGTTTTTGGCGCCGACCTATAGTCATATTACTGCTTTCGTTTTCACCATTCCCTCTGTCCAGTGACAGACACCAAAGCTGCCAGTCTCTAGTCTAAACTACTGAGTTTTCACCAAGGACGTAAACTGTTGTGGAAATCAACCCGGACTTGTCATGCGAGTAAAAGCCTAAAAATTGTGTATCCAACCTCCTAAATTTTGACATTTGATTGTGGTTGTTGCTAGACGCCACAGTTTTTTTGCTGTCTTTTTGAGGCACCCTGCTTTGCGAAAATGTACATCAAACAACGTTTGTCGAATCAATTTCTACAGAGGTATAACGTGTGGTTGAGGTCTTGTCTTGAATAAGTAGACCGGCTTGTGTAACCACAAAAATATAAGTTGTATCATATTGTTGATGCATTTTTCGTTTATAATTTGTGGTAAACTTACTAAGCTCAAATTACGCCCGGTATAATTACCAAAGGGAAAGAAATCATTAATTTCAGATACGATTTTAATTACCAATTATTGCGAGAAAAATCCTTATTTCAGTCTGATTTTGAATTCGATTCTTTTAAGCGAGTAATATACCCCGTGCCATGTATACCATTCAACACCATCGGCATATGAATCATGGGGTCCTGCCAAATATAATCCGTTAGGGTTGGTATTGTGGCAACTGTTATACCACCAAGCTCCATGGTATTCTGAAGCGCAATTTGTTTCCCCCTTGCTGTCTTGGTCCCTGTCCCTTGTTGTGAATCTCCTTTCGTTATGAATTTCCATGGAGTCACCTGTAGTTAACAATACGATATTTTTGATTGGAAGTGTGAACGTTTGAAGCATACCTGCGTTTCCGGAATACCCATACACTTGAAGAGTGTAACCAATTCCCTCTCCCACTTTGAATGTGCTGCAAATAAATATGTTTGTGATCTATTTACCCACTGAAACGTTTTTGGCATAAATGAACGATAGTACGTAGCTACCTGTATTTTGCGTATCTTGTTTCTCCTTCAAAATCCTCCATATCGACTCTGAGTTCGTAATCTCTTTCTGATGTAAGTTGGTGCAGAGTTTCCAATCCTGTATAGAAGACCCATAACATTTTATGTGCTGTTTAAAGCAGTGTTTCGTAACAGAACGAAGCCAACTACAAAAGGGTGCACTCTAAAACTGCAGGTCCACCAGCTCCGCCCCTCGCAACTCCAAAACTGCAGGTCACGCGTCACCTGCAGTATTTAGCTTGGTCCCGGTAGTATTTTAGAGTATCGTATATTTCAATGCACTACTAACTTTTTTTACTAATTTCTACCACCTACACCCGAATAGCATTAACCATGCGAGTTTTTTCCTATCTTGATTCATTACATGCAATGTTAGCAATTTTAGACATGTGAAAGACGGACCGAACGGCCCTGCAGTTTTAGATGTTAACACCGACAGAATGTAATAAACCAAAATATCTGTATCAAAAAAATGTAATTACACATTACAAATTATTTCACACTTCTTTTAGTTAGTTAAATGTATACCCATCCAAAATTCTGTGTTAAAATCCCCAAATCCGTTTACGTAGTCGTTCCAGTACAGATAAAAGTTCTCAGATCCGTCCATTCGACGTTGAAATGTCTGAAAGCAAGTAACGGTCTGAGTAAGCTTATAAGAAACGCTAAAGAGAGCGAGAGCTTTTGGACGGAACGGAAATGACGCGACTGGGTTTTAAAGGTTTTTGGAATTAACTAGACTACAGGTTCAGTTTTCTTGATTTCTTGACTGTGTATGGTTTCAAGAATACATTCTTTTATTTATCACTCTGATATTAATGCAAACTTACCATCCATCCTGGTAGATCAATGGTGAAATCACAATAAACATCGAGAGATTTGCTTCGATCAAAGAAGGGATAAATTGTGTAAACTCCACTTTCGGTCACTCCGCTTTTCCAAACTTCCTCACATGTCGTGTTTTTGAGACGATCTAAAAATACCCAGGTTTTAACAATTAGGTTTAGTCAGGATTTTTTTCATTTGTTATGTTAGAAACATATTTACGATTTGTGTGTCTTGGAAACATCTCTATGTTTTGTTGAGCTGTCATATTGTTTGTCTTACCTTCCAACGCATCAAGTCTTTCCTGCATGTCGGCCAACACTTCTAGCAAACTGTTCACATCTGGACACTGACAAATGGAGAGGTCGTTTGTTGTGTTGGGGTTAAACGCGACCATTTCGGATGTTTCTGCATAACCTCTACTAAGTAGGGCGACACAAAAACTAACCACAATATGAAAATAACTCATAACTCCTACGTTTTCTGTGAGTATTTTTGTTGCAAATTTTACACCAATCATTCACTGTGGTTAGATTTTGTAATTTGTACCTGATCATTTTTAAAATAGTCCACGCTTTCTGCTACACACCGAATATTAAACATGCTGCTAGTATCTGTTTGGGTCAAGGCACTATCGTCATTTACAGGTGTTCTTAGTCCTTTGGTTTCTTAAAAATAATCGTAGATGCTGCCTGTCGTACTTTTTATACTGTGTCATTGGGGCGTGTTGCAAAACATAGATTTCTTCGTACAACCGTGCGACGGTGTTAAGTGGTTTCTATATATGTCCTTTAACAAACACGGCGTCTTACTGGGCTTTAAGATATTACTTCGTTGTCGAACCGTGCAAACAATTATGGTGACGACGTTTGGCTTGACGGGGTTGATTCGAGGTGACACATCCAGCTGGTCGATAGCTACAAAATTCTCAAGCATTGTACTGAAGTTCTTAGCAAATTGCTATTTGAGTAAGAACAAATAAATTGCACATCGGAAATTGTAACACCTTAAATTTTCGCTACCTATTTGAGCGTCCGTCACCAATAACCACGTCCAATGCCTTTTCTATTTTGTTTTTTCAAAGGTTGGAATATTATAAAAAACTTTCACGGTTTACGCAATTTGCATTGATTGTTGATTATTTAGCACACTCGGTGACGTTAGAGAGCATTATTTTGAGTTGATTGCACCGCGGTACGCATTTACCTCAAAAGCTAACTTTGGGGACATGGTTGGTGATGAAATCAGCGTGCGCTAAATTAACTTGGTAAAATAATGTTGGGCAAATACTACTTAAAGCAATTTAGTAATTGCGACTCGAATTGGGTATTCGTGGGGATTCCCGATGTCAGTAATTAAGTAATGGGTAAAGCATTTCAAAACTAGCGGTGCCTGCCAATAACATGGAAGTATTTGTCTACATACTCATGTCATAATCTTACTCCCATTGTGTAATTAGGTGTTCTAAAATTGCTGCAAGGGAACTGCTGCTTTTTTTGCGAAACTCTCGAGCACTGTCACCGACGAAGCTTTGTATGTGCTACTGCATTCAACCAAATTTCCTTAAGCACCGGGTTATTGTTTACACTATCTTATGTCTTATTTGTTAACCGTGGTAATTTCAGGCCAATGTGGATATGTGTGCCGTTGTGAGGTAACTTATTTTCTAATTAAAAAATAAGCATGTTTTCGGACAATAAACTTCTTTGTCCGCTTTTGTGATTTAGTATTTTAGTTTTACTTTTGTCGCGCATATCGATGGGCAAAGTACAGTCACTGATTTTTTCTCTCTGGACAGCGAAAGATTATTAAGAAACCACACAAAGAAGCGCGTTTTCTACCTAACCTATATTCTTTCTATTTCTTAAGGATAAATGGATCTGTGTAGCACAAAAGTGTTTTGTCATATTATGGATAAATCGAGTTGCATTATATCGAGAGTAGAGTATATTTCTCTGAGACTTGTGTTCGGTCTAGTTTTTATTTTGCGTGTTGCAAAATATAGATTTCTTCTTACAACCGTGGAACGGCGTTAAGTGTATGCTATATATGTCCCAATATAAACATGGCGTCGAACTGTGCGTTAAGGAATTACTTCGTTGTCGCAACTGTGCAAACAATTATGGTGGAGATGTTTGATTGTCAGGGTTGATCCGAGGTGACACATCCAGCTGGTCGATAGCTACAAAATTCTCAAGTATTGCATTGGTACGAAGTTTTGTCCTCCCAAAGAATTTAAAATGTAGGACGGTTTTAGAAATTCGAATATTACATGTCAAGGATTGCTAACTGAGCAATCCCCGAATGATGACACTTCAGGCTTGCTTTCCTTGCAATGTTAAACAAACCTATCTCTTTTTACACAATTTTGTAGCGATTGCAGATTTTTTAATAGACTCGGTGACGTTAGAGAGCGATTTGTTAAGTTGATTTTAACAAAAACAGGCATGCGCTAATTTGCTTCTAAAATATTATTTGGAAAATATGGGTCACATATTGTTTTCACTGTTTTTTTTCTTTTTTCTCCCCCTGCAGCTTGTTCATGCACTTTTGACATGAAATGTTTGAAACTTTTGCAGCTAGTAGACATAGCCATGGTGGTGTGTCATCGGCTCCCTAAAATAGTTCAATTATTTACCAATGTTTGATTCGATTGAAATTTGGACAGTTTATTCTTTTATCACATTTTCTTTAATTAAATCAAAAAGTGAAGTAATATCCTACAATCTCGACCTAAATCTAGAAACATTCTTAAACTACAACTTTGCGTGTGGTGGGGTTGGGGGCCATGATTTCAGTCTGTAGCAAAAATTACAAAAGAACATAGGTAGCTAAGATGTTCTATTTCTAAATAAAAATTTAGGAAAATGACAAAATAAGCATGCCTTTGGTTTATGCTTATTGGTGGACAAAAACCCTTTCCTCGCCCGCTTTCTTTGTTCAGCAGATTTGTTTTTCTTTCTACCCGCATAAGTGCACAATTATAGGCAATGATTGGTCACTGTTTTTTCTTTCCGGATGCGGAGAGACGATTTCGCACAAAGCAACGCTTTGCGGCGCCAGACTACTTTTTATTTCTAAGTAGGCAAGAATCTGGGTAGCACACAAATGGTATGTCAAAGTATAGATGAACGGCATTAGCCCCCCAAAAAGGATCTATTCCCGGTATTTGATACATACAATATATATTTTTTATGATGCATAAAAAATTTAATTCTGTAACAATTTCCTGGTGTATTTTGTCTTTCAATACTTCACGCCTATTTTTCATTTTGTGTTATATGGTGGTAACATGTTGTTCCCGTCTCTCTTTGACCCGTTTGTTGCCTTTATCGTGGTCTGTGAGTGCATCTTTTAGCACCCTTTTCTACCGGCGCAATACAGTTAGAATACCCACTACCCAGACTTCATGAAGTCCATTTGCGTTTTAATTGAGACTGACTTTCCTTGCCACTGGCTTTTCGTTTTTTTCTCTTCACCACAAATCTTACTTTGTTCGACCGCAAGATCACTGCCAAAGTAGTTTGTGTTTCTGGTCTTGTCTTTTGCTGTTAATTTATGGATTGTACAACTGTTCCACTAACTAGCTACCATTGAATACCACAACATGATCATCGCAATTCGTTAGCATTTCTTATCTGGGATAAAACTTTGTATGGGATACATTAAATTTTATTCTGAATGAAAAACATTTACGATTAATCTCTGATTTCGGCAATTTATTTCATGTTGAAAATTAACGCCGTTTGTTGGAAAATCCGCAATCACTGCTGGATCCTAATCTTAAATTCTATTCTTTTTAATGAGTAATTGTATCCATGCCATGTCTTCCAGTTAACGCCATCTGCAAATGAGTAATGTGGTCCTGCCAGATACAATCCGTTGGGGTTGCTGTAATGACAGTCGTTGTACCACCAGGCACCATGGTATTCTGAGGCACAGTTTCCTGAAATCCAGTCTTGATCTTTGTCTCTCGTAGAAAACTTCATTCCATTGTGGACAGCCATACTGTCTCCTAAAAGTTTAACCAAAAGTTACATTGTGGGGTACACAGTGTGCAAAATTAGAATTATTTGCGATGTGTTGACATTGGTTGGGTTTTCTTTTCATGTGTGGCTCCCGTGTAGTTTTTGCGTTATTATGGCAACAGGGGTTGCGACTATAACTTATATCTTTGTTTGTGTCAGTCGGCACACGAATAAGTGTCACTGAAATCAATTTAAGTGCGCCGATACAGCGAAACGTACACAGTATACTGTCTGCCTGTTTGTTAGTTTGTACGGTAGGTGTGGGCGTTGCAGTGGTGGATATATAAACACAAACAGAAAGCAACACAAAATATTGGTATTTGGAAGACGTATGGTTGAAAGAAACAGGTGCTACTGTCACCTATGCATATTGACACTAGAATAACTAAATCAAGGGGAAATCTTCGCTAAAATGCAAAAGTTTTCATTATGAATGCTGATATTACCGAATGCTTGCGGGTAGGAACACGTGGTAGGGCAGATGTATTTGTTTCATTTAGAAATTCACTTTGTAACTCCCTGGAATTTGTACTTTTAGCAGTGATATATACGCATTGGCGTAAAACAATTCAATCGCAACCTGTGTCGCCTCATCACAGTCTGTCATTATGTTGCCGCAACACAGACGCTGCTACAGAGTTTTTTTTTGGTAAATTTCGAGTATTTTTAATGTTGATATTTACAAAATGTTTTTTTTAAAGCATAATTTAATTTGACTAACCTGCGTTGCCGGAAAACCCAGATATCTGGAGTGTGTAGCTATTTCCCCCCGCCACTTTAAAATTTCTAAAAACATTAAAAAATGTTTTTTATTCGTGCTTGACCAATGAGCATACTTATAAAATGTGGCAAACCTATACTTGGCATATCTTGTTTGTCCTCCAAAGTCCTCCATATCCACTCTAAGCTCGTACGCTCTTTCTGAGGTTAGCTGATGCAAAGTTTCCAATCCTGTACAAAAAATCCTGTCAGCAATGTTTGCGACTAGTTGGCAACGGCGTCCTTTGTCAGGCATTCTACTGAGGGCAAAGCTTTGTTGGTAAAGCGCCTGGCTAAGTTGAACTAACGCCGTATGCCAACACCACTGTAGATTTTTCTAAAATTATATGGGCTATGCAGAAATGCAAAATATTCTAATTTTGATGAATTTATTACCCATCCAAAATTCTGTGTTAAATTCCCAAATCCATTCACGTAGTCGTTCCAGTACAGATAAAAGTTTTGGGAGCCATCTATCCGGCGTTGAAATGTCTAAAGGATAATTGTGGATGTATTTTATTAATAAGGCCAGTTTTTAAATACTTCAATCAACAAAGTTGCATTTCTTTTCGCTATATAAAACTGACTTAAATCGAATTAACCCAAGGTATCTGTCAATAGTTGGTCAGGTCAAACGTATTTTGACGCAATGACTTCGGTGACTCTCTTTATGGGTTAAAAACAACATTATCACTCTGATATGAAAGCAATCTCACCATCCATCCTGGCAGATCGATGGTGAAATCACAATAAACATCGAGAGGCTTGTTGCAATCATGGAAGGGATAAATTGTGTAAACTCCACTTTCAGTCACTCCGCTATTCCAAACTTCTTCACAGGTTGTGTTTTTGTGAAGGCCTAAAAATACCCAGTTTTTAACAATTAGGTTTAGTCAGGATTTTTTTGTTATGTTGGAAACATCTTAACGCAAGTGTGTAGAAACATCTCTGTGTTCTGATGAGCTGTCATATTGTTTGTCTTACCTTCCAACACATCCAATCTTTCCTGCGTGTCTTCTACCTCTTCTTGTAGGTCGGCTACCACTTCCTGTAAGTCGGCCACCACTTCTAGCAAACTGCTCACATCTGGACACTGACAAATGGAGAGGTCGTTCGTTGTGTTGTGGTCAAACGGGACTATTTCTGATGTTTCTGCATAACTTCTACTAAGTAGGGCAGCACAAAAACTAACCACTATATGCAAATAACTCATAACTTCTACGTTTTCTGGGAACGCAAATTATTTCCATTCAGACAAACATTTTCTGTGGTTTACGTTTTCCAAATGTACCTTGATTGTTTTGAAGTTCGCATACCCTCCTTATTGCAAACATAAAAACAAATTGTCTTAAACATAAAACAAAGTTATTTCTGCTTGTCTGTTACCACTTTTTGTCAGTCCGCAGTAACTGGGCAGTGACCAATGAATCGATTGTTTATTGCTGCATAAAATACGACTGCAATGGTTAGTTAATTTTGAATAAAAATAATTACGTTTCCTAGTGCAATGTTTAAACCTTTTTGCTACAAATTAATAAACCCATGAAATTTGCGGATTTTTATCTTTGTTTATATTAATAAACTGCCCAGATCTTCCATTCCATTCTAACTAAACATGTGGTAAAGCCCCTTTCATAACATACTTCGCTTCTCCTCTGTCTGCTTGTGCTTTCTAGTTGTTAGACTTGATCTTTTATAGCCTCTTGCCTGAAACTTGACACATGTTGTTGTGTAATAATGACAATCCCGTTTTACTGAGAGAAACCACAGGCGGTGTCTATTTGAACTTTTAATCAACAAGTGTGATGAAGAACTTGGAACGAGAAATACCGTGTTAAAGAAGTTCAGTAAACATGTTACGTGCGTAATGTAGTAACAAACGGTTTAAACAAGGTTATTTGGGAGTGAAGTATATTTACATGGTACTTTGGTACCGTCAGTGTCTACTTGCAAGGAACAAAAACTTCCCGCATGACGAAACTATACAAACGTTTTACGTAAATTAGTACGTGTGCAAGGTTTTCAAGGGATTATCTTAGGTGAAATATACCAGGTGTCGCCTTGACGAGTGGTTGTCATATTACAGCTTCGGACTTTTCCGTTGTTGAGTATGTCGCAAGATACCTACACACTTTAGTACGCCAGTAACGAATGGAAATTCAGTGAAGCGATGTGACTTATGCAGTTTTATTTCAATTCATTTGCTATCAGTTTAAAAACTACCGGATCCGTATGTTTTAGTGAACCCAACTATCTTTTATAGTAAACATTGGATGCACAGTTTTGCCAAAGATGTGATTTTGCAACATGCCAAGTTTGCCTTGTAGTTAAACCCCTGTTGCATCGACGTTGGAATGTAGTTGTAACGCTTTCTACCTTGATGCAGATGCTTTTCCTCTTTTCAGCAAATCTTGTCTGCCTCCAAGCGGTTGATATCGTAATCTATTTTCATCAATTTCAGTCGACTACACATTGAAATGGTAACTCCTGTAACTTAAGAGATTTTAAAGGAGGACGGTTACCCAATGTTACTAATACCTGAATAATTTTAAGAGTATCATTTCTCCCTTGGCCGATACGTTGCATGTTTCACATGTACCTACACACTGGAGTGAAAATACCCAAAGTTTACGCACTTTGATTTTTTAAAAATCTTGGTTTATTGGTTGGTTATGAAATAGGTTGGTCATTGATTTACAGTTGTGTTGTTGGTGAAGTGTACAATTAAAGAAGTCGTTCGCAACGAAGTGCTTGTGGTACAAATGCTAAATTTTACAAAACATAAATCAGTGTAGTCATAAAGTAATGCGAATTCTTAGGCCCAGACTTCACGGCTTTTTTGCTTTTTTTGAATTTTCTTTATCATTGAACACATTTGGGTAAATTATTGTAGAAAACAAATTGAATGAATTTGTTTCGTTGGTGTTCGTGTTTGGCATTGAAATGTTACTTGTTTTTAAAAAAAGACTTTGACACCGCTTTTTTGTAAGCGCTTGTAGATCCACATGTACATTTGCCTATGTCTTTTGAGCAGACCAATGGCCGCATTACTGCTTTAGTGGTTTTGGGCGCCGACCAATAGTCATATTACTGCTTTTGTTTTCATCATTCCCTCTGTCCAATGACAGACACTAAAGCTGCCAGTCTCTAGTCTAAACTACTGAGTTTTCACCAAGGACGAAAAGTGTTATGGAAATCAACCCGGACTTGTCATGCGAGTAAAAGCCTAAAAATTGTGTATCCAACCTCCTAAATTTTGACATTTGATTGTGGTTGTTGCTGGACGTCACAGTTTTTTTGCTGTCTTTGGGGCACCCTGTTTTGCGAAAATGTACATCAAACAACGTTTGTCGAATCAATTTCTACAGAGGTATAACGTGTGGTTAACGTCTTGTCTTGAATAAGTAGACCGACTTGTATAATCACAAAAATCTACGTTGTATCATATTGTTGATGCAGTTTCCGTTTTTAATTTGTGGTAAACTGAATTACCAACTAAGCTCAAATTACGCCAGGTATAATTACCAAAGGGAAAGAAATCATTAATTTCAAACACGATTTCAATTACCAATTATTGCGAGAAAAATCCTTATTTCAGTCTGATTTTGAATTCGATTCTTTTAAGCGAGTAGTATTGTCCATGCCATTTACACCATTCAACACCATCGGCAAATGAATCATGGGGTCCTGCCAAATATAATCCGTTAGGGTTGGTGTTGTGGCAACTGTTATACCACCAAGCTCCATGGTATTCTGAAGCGCAATTTGCTTCCCCCTTGCTGTCTTAGTCCCTGTCCCTTGTTGTGAATCTCCTTTCGTTATGAAACTTCATGGAGTCACCTGTAGTTAACAATACGATATTTTTGATTGGAAGTGTGAACGTTTGAAGCATACCTGCGTTTCCGGAATACCCATACACTTGAAGNTTCTGCATAACCTCTACTAAGTAGGGCGACACAAAAACTAACCACAATATGAAAATAACTCATAACTCCTACGTTTTCTGTGAGTATTTTTGTTGCAAATTTTACACCAATCATTCACTGTGGTTAGATTTTGTAATTTGTACCTGATCATTTTTAAAATAGTCCACGCTTTCTGCTACACGCCGAATATTAAACATGCTGCTAGTATCTGTTTGGGGCAAGGCACTTTTGTCATTTACAGGTGTTCTTAGTCCTTTGGTTTCTTAAAAATAATCGTAGATGCTGCTTGTCGTACTTTTTATACTGTGTCATTGGTGCGTGTTGCAAAATATAGATTTCTTCGTACAACCGTGGGACGGTGTTAAGTGGTTGCTATATATGTCCTTTAACAAACACGGCGTCTTACTGGGCTTTTAGATATTACTTCGTTGACGAAACAGTGCAAACAATTATGGTGGAGATGTTTGGCTTGACAGGGTTGATTCGAGGTGACACATCCAGCTGGTCGATAACCACAAAATTCTCAAGCATATTGTACTGTTGCGAAAAAGTGCTGCAACATCATGTGAATCGCATATCGTATATTGAGACTCCTTTAGATTTTGTAAGCTGTTTAAGGGTTCGCCACTGGTGACACCTCAGGGATGCTTTCCTTCTTTGCTATCATGGTTTTGAAACGAGTGCAATGGTAGAACAAACGTATCACATTTTACCGAATTTTGTAGCATTGCAGATTTTTATTACACTCGGTGTCGTTAGAGAGCATTTTTTAAGTTGGTTGCGACATTTCACAGGCGTGCGCTAATTTACTTGTAACAAGTTATGTGGTAATCATGGGTCACATTTTTTTCACTGTTTTATTTTTTTGTTTTGTTTTTTTCTTCCCAGGCAGCTTTTGACATGAAATGTTTGAAACTTTAAAGCTAGTAGATATGGTCATGGCGATGTGTCATCGATGGCACGCTAAAATGGATCAAATTATTAAACAATATTTGATTTGACTGAAATCTGGACAGTTTTTTGGTATAATCTTAAACTCTTTTTTTAAATCAGATACGAGTTTTTTAACCTGTTGTGTTGCTAATGATAAGGAAGTATCTGTTATGTCATGTTTAAAATTACCTGATCACCCGTTGTGTATTAATTAAATGTTCTGAAAAGTTTTATGAAATTTAGGTTTGTAACTGGTGCTTTCTCGCACAACTGCGCACTGTAGCCTACGAAACTTTGTTGGTCCTACAGTATAAGTTCTTTAAACAACGTGGTGTCCTTTAGAAATCTTACTGATTATGTAAACCAATTTGTTCTTTTTCCAAATTAAACATTAGGCAAATGACAAAACAATAAGGACGAATAAAAATACAGTACTGCATAAAAACATACTTAAAAAAACAATTCTGCAACAATTTCCGGATATGTTTTGTCTTTCAATACTTTACGCCTGGTTCTCGTGTCAAACATCTCTATTTGTTAGTTTTGACCAAAATTTCCTCTGGTTTAAGGACACACAATGGCCTCATCTTTGTATTTAGGTGATGAGTGTTTTTGAATCACATCTATATATTTTTGCTTTATTAAAAGATATTTAACCATGTGAACGTTGCTTTTCCGTAAAAAACACTGATGCTTTCTGATGCAGTATGTTATGTTGTCAGTGTCACTAAACAATAATTTCTAAATATTTACACAAGATTTTTTTGGATATATTGTTTGCACACAAAAAACATCTCAAAGCAAAATTGTTAAAAAAAAAACTAGAGTATAAAACACGCGTTTAATGTCACTGGCCAGTAGAAACAGTTCTTTGGGTTATCCCTGCTGTTAAAACTTATTAATTGTTTTACACGATACTGATTTCCGTGCTTTTGCTAGAGGTTTGCGTTTTACTCGTGTAAGTTTGGTTTCCTCTGTTGGAGGATGGGTTGACATGGTAAGGCTGGGGGTTTCGGTGCTTCTGTTGGTGGTTTCGGTGCTTCTGTTGGGGGTTTTGGTGCTTCTGTTGGAGGTTTTGGTGCTTCTGTTGGGGGTTTTGGTGCTTCTGTTGGGTTTCATTTTCGTCAGCACTAGTTGTTTTCATTATTTTTAGCCTAATATGTAAATCGGCAAATTTTGGCCACTTCAGGATATTTGGGTTACCAGCTTCGTCTCTTTGTTTGAATCGACATGCTTCGAAAAGATGTGGCGCTTTAAAAACAAATTGGATAATTGCCAAAATGTACCGTTGACAAAATAATAAACACGTCGATATTAGAAACGAAGCATTTGTATACATTGACCCCATCAGACAAACGGGTCAAATTACAGTCGAACTGTTGGTGATTTAATACCCCTGCGATCACATTCGCCACTCCAAATCCAAGTCCGGTTAATGCAGCAATTGCACACTAAATCGCGTCGTTTTTGTATCCTTTGTAAATATCTTTCGTGAATTCGAGTTTGTTGTCCAAAACAAAATAGAAGTCTTTTATGCATTTCTTTGATGTGACCAACTCTATCCTTGCTATTCTTTTCTTGGGAATATTTTCCACTTTTTGCTCATAGCCAGAATGCTAAATACATCCATTTGTTTATTATTCAGTTTCCACCTTCGATTTGTTTGGCAATGTATCACGTGTTTTTTAAAAAAAAACGCTATCTGATTTGGCGCAAAATACGTCTTTATAAATTGGCGTTATGAACTCCTTCAATTTTTACCTGACTGATTGTTTAAACAATTCTTAACCTGCCAAATACAGGTTGCACACAGTCTTTTGCGTAAATATTAGTCCCTTTTTTCTGTGCTAGATTTGAAATTCTTAGTAGCCCTGGCCACACTTCCCCTCTTTTAATTAGGTGGGTCTTCATTTTAACGAAAAACTCAGAGGACACTTTAGGTGCTCTTGTTAAATTTGAAATCTTTTTCCTAGCTATCTTTTTTGTGGTGCCTCTTGCCTAATGGTTAATCAGCCCCTTGCACCTCATGTTGGTTTGGATTAATAATAACATCCTGCAGATAGGCTACTCCGCGGATCTTCGCTTTTGGTCAACAATAGTTGTTTTTGTTTTTTTAATAATAACATCCTGCAGATAGGCGCTGTGGTGATACTTCGTAGCATATTTCCTTTAATGTGTACATTAGCCGCAAAACAGTTTAAGTTCAATTGAAAAGTGAAACCTGGCTAAGTCTATACAAATAACATACAATTTTAATAGATATAATGCATGGTATAGTGTGTCGAAGTTATTTTATTTTGTCCCATAGCTACCTGCGCGTTCCTTTAAATTGGCTAAGTTATAGAAACGGCACGTCTGGGATAAAATATATACAGTCTGGGATAAAATATATACAGTCTGTAGATTACATCTTGGTGATTGCTGTGTTTTACCCATGACCACCAGTTCCTCTTAACTGGCGAAAAAACATTACGCCATGTCCGAGCTTGTTAGGATTCTGTCAGTTTCTATATCGGGGTATTACTGTATTTTCCCTGCTGACTCATAGCTGTTAATTTGCTTGCTCCCAAGCGTGGTTCAAATTGCTTAACAGAGCCTAATATAGCTGATGCTTTGACAGTTTTTAAATTCGACAAGTACAAAGCAAATGTTCCTATCGAGTAGCACCAATCTAATTGCACACCGTATATTGTAACACCATTTTTTTACCTATTTAAGCGCCCGCCACCGGCAATGATTTCTGTCTTTCCAATCATGGTTGTGAGCAAAGTTTATTGTTAATTCACCCGGTGGCGTTAGAGAGCAATTTTCAAAGTGGATTGCGACGTATGACGTTTTCCCACCATCTCTGAGACTAACCTTGGGGCGTATGCTTGGTTGTACGTGCGCTGAATTACTCTGTGAAACACTGTTGGTTAAACACTACCGAATGTAATTTGACAGTTACAACACAGTTTGGATTCTCCGTGGAATATTTCAGTGTGCTGCTGGTTTGTTACACGATTCTTGACCAACGTAACCTACGAAGCTTTGTAGGTGGAAAGCTTTACAGCGCAATCACATTCTTTAAACAAACGGGTATCGTTTAAAAAATCTTATCTTTGATTTTACTATGGGGGCCTACGTGAAGAAAAAAAGTTAAAATAATATTTATTTCCTAACTTTTTTTGCCGCTTTCGTGGTTGAGCAATTTGATTTTGCTTTCATGTGTATTTTCATTAGATCTGTGTAGCACAAAAATGTTATGCCACAGATCAGTGTTTCTCAACCCTTTTTCCTGTAATGACACCAGTTTTTCTGACAAGTTAGTTGTTAATTCAAAATAATACGCAGACAGCGCTCATTGCTTTCAACCTGTTACCATTTGTCGATTGCTATAGCTGATCACTGAGTGCTGATAGAATAATGCAACATGCCAAGCAAAAACTAAACTACAAGTACTAGCTGCAAATTAAGGTGCAGACAAGCCACGAGAAATGACGCATCGTAACATAAACAGAGTGCATAGTCTCATCATTTTAAAAACACAGTTTATCATCTTGCGAGCTTTGTTTTGTTTTAACTGCCCGATTTTCTCTCAGCGCCCCCAGTCGCCGATTTATTTTCTAACCCCCAAATCCTTAATATATTTTTTTAACCAGATCCTATACCGCCTGTAAGCAGATGAAGTTAAAGTGGGTTTTGTCATTTTAATTAGATTTTGTCGAAAGAAACTTCTCCATGCGGACGTTTTTTTTACTGGAAAAATTCTTTTTGTTTCCTGCTGCAGAACGTTACAATCGCATCAGTAGAACCACACAATAGTTTCTCGGGTATATATTTTTTACACATTAAAACATGTCACAGCTAAACAGTTGTGTTTATATTATGCATACGAATAGTAAATTTATATCACTGGACAACAAAAACAATTGGATTATCGTTGTTGTTTATGTTTAAATATTTATGTTATTTTCTTCTCCATCTCCGCCATTATTACGCTGACCTTGTAAGGCACGTTGGGCTGGATCGGGGATAGCTTTCTGCAAAAAGTTTGCGAACTTTTTCTTTTCGTCAACAGTAATGGTTTTTGATATGATAAGCAGAAATTTTAAATCGGTATTTTCTTGGCACATTCTTAGTTCAGCAAATTCGGGTCTGTTTTGACGCACTACGAAAAGTAGTGCTGCTTTTGAACCAATTTGGATAATTACCAACCCGCAAAATATGGCCGACAAAATAATAAACACGTCGACGTTCAGAACAAAGCATTTGTACGCACTGACTCCTTCCGACAAATCGGACAAATTGCAATCAAACTGTTCGTGATTATATATTCCCGCAACCAGATTTGCAATACCGAATACTAATCTGATAATTGCAGCAAATGCACACATACGGATGTTGTTTCTGTACCCTTTGTAAATATCTTCCGTGTAAGTGATGCTGTTGTTCGAGCTTGAAAAGAAGTCTTTTACACACTGTTGTGCGGTATAGTTATGCTTGTGTGCCTCCTCAACTTTGTGATAGTCAAGTTTTTCCTATTTTGTCGAAACAGGTGGTAAAGAAAAACAAATGATTGAATTTTTTTCGAAAAATTAGTTTGGGAACAACCCATGACTTGACTTGTCAGGAAATAGAAACAAGTGGCCGCAAGAAACGTAAGTGGAGAATATTTCATCAGCTGAATTAAAGGTTTCTGTGAACAGCACTGAAAACCGATGTCAGCTTTTTGCTCCGTCGTCTCAGTTACCAGTTTTTTAACAGGGTGGCAGGTGACAAAGTCAAACTTTTATAGCCAGTAGATATAGCCATGGCGGTGTTTCATCGATGGCCCTCTAAAACGGTTCAAATCATTGAACAATAATTTGACCGAAATTTGGACAGTTTGTTATAATCACAGACTATTTAATTAAAATAAACAGAATATATGTTATTTACCAAAAATTATGTCCAGCAATTTTGACATGTATCTTTAAAAACTTCTAATCTATAACTTTGCATGTGTGGGGAATGACGGCCATGCTTTTATGCCCACAGAAACAATTATAAAAAACTTTTGGACCAATCGAAAATAACGTAGTGAAAATACAATATTTTAAATGGAGTAATAGTAGTAATATGGTGAAATATATAGAGTAGTAATATCCACCCCTCTAATTGCGAGTCGTATTGGGTTATTCGTGGTGATTATTTACGTGAGTTATTAATTTTCAAACTGCGGTGCTTGCCAATTCTATGGACGTTTTTTTTCAAAATGCTTATGTCACATTTAAAAAAACATTTACACCCGGGTCGTTAGTCATTTTTCAAACATGCTGTGCGAATAATGTGATATTCAATGTTTGTAACTGGTACTTTTGCACAAATCTTAAGCACTGTAACGTACGGAATTTTGAGGTTTTGCAGTACAATTTCTTTCAACAACTGGTTGTCCTTTAGAAATGTACCTTTTAATTTGGTAACCGTCGTGATTTTCAGAGGCCACTGATAATGGACCGATGTGAAACAAATTGTTCTACTTCCAAATTAAAAATTAGGCCAATGACAAAATTAGCATGCGGTAGGACAATATGGTTTTTTTTCGTCCGCTTTCATTGCTCGAAAGTTTGTTTTGGTTTTCTACGCGCATAAGTGCATAAATATAGGCAAACTACGGTCTGCTTCTGCTTTTTTGTCTGATGCGCCAACGATATTTCCACGTAAAGCAGCGCGCCCAAATTAATTCTGAAGGTTAAGTGGGAAAGAATCTGTGTAGCACAGAAATGGTATTTCATAGCATGGATAGTTAACCATGCGGAACGTTACTTTTCTGTACAATTAATGATGCTTTCTGCTGCAGTATGTAAACAATATTTTCTTACACTACACATTTTTTGGATATATTGTAGCTCACACAAAACATCTCAAATCAAATTTGTTGAAAAACTTGAGTATAAAACACGCGTTTAATGTCACTGGCCAATAGAAACAGTTATTTGGGTTTATTGCTGTTGTTAAATTGGATGATTGTTTTACGCAATGCTGGTTCCGTGCTTCTGTCGGAGTGTTTGGTCCTCTGGTGTTTAGTTTATTTTGGTAAAGGTTAGAATTCTTCTGGTATAAGTTCGGGTTCTTCAGTTGTGGGATATATGGTAAGGCTGGATGTTGCGGTACTAAGGCTTGGGGTTGTGATGCTTCTGTTGACATTGCGATGCTTGTGCTGGAGGTTGCGATGCTTGTGCGGGTGGTTGCGATGCTTGTGCTGGAGGTTGCGATGCGTGTGCTGGAGGTTGCGATGCTTGTGCTGGTGGTTGCGATGCTTGTGCTGGTGGTTGCGATGCTTGTGCTGGAGGTTGCGATGCTTGTGCTGGTGGTTGCGATGCTTTTGAAGCATTTATAACCCCTTTCAAGTATTCGACAAACTCTTTCTTCTCGACAGCACTACTGGTTTTAATTATTTTTAGCAGAATGTTTAAATCGTTAAATTTTGAGCACCCCAGCCTAATTGGGTCAGCTTCGATTTTTAGTTTAAATCGACATGCTTCGAAAAGATGTGACGCTTTGACAACGAATTGGACAATTGCCAAAATGCAAAATACCGTTGACAAAATAATAAACACGTCGATATTAGAAACGAAGCATTTATATACATTGACCTTGTCAGACAAACGGTTCAAGTTGCAGTCGAACTGTTGGTGATTTAATATCCCTGCTGTCACATTCGCCACTCCACATCCAAATCCGGTGATTGCAGCAATTGCACACAAAATCGCGTCGTTTTTGTATCCTTTGTAAATATCTTGCGTTAATTCGATTTCGTTGTCCAAATCAAAATAGAAGTCTTTTATGCATTTCTTTGATGTGACCAAATCGGTATCCTTGCTATCCTTTTCATGGGAATATGTCAGGTAACCCTCCTTTTTACGGAACAGGTGATAAAGGTGCTC
>QXVZ01010882.1:0-10854 GCA_008931825.1 Phallusia fumigata | reverse complement strand
TAAATTTGCCCAACAACGCGACATTGCTTTTGGGAGAAGTAGAACTGTAGTTTCCCTACAAAGTTTCGCAATGTCGCGTCGCATGTCTGCGTCTAATGAAAATTTTATTACTTGGCATCCGTCGCATAACGTCTTGTAATGACAGCGCAGCTGCAGCGCGTTCAACCTGATCCACCAATTGTGGAATTCCTAACGTCTAATATTAGGTGATTGTTTTGTGTCGCTATGATTTCTTTCACCTAGCAAAAACGAATAGTGTGAATACGGAATCAGAGACGCTCCTCCAGGCAATTACTGCTGCAAGAAAACGTAGCCTGCGGCGGGATTCGAACCCATGATATCGGTCTAGCCAAAAGTCGAATCACAAACATCATAGATACACTTGATAACTTTGCAATTACAATTGATAAACATGAGCGTGCCGTTATCGTTGGTCATACCTTCCGGTTATGGCACACTCTGTAAAATTTATTGTAGGTGTGTGTGTAAGAAATAGTTTTGTATGAAAAAAAAACTCAGGGTTTCATACTTTTTAAGGACATTATGGGGATAAAGACGATGACAAACCTCTGTGCATCAACCACGCCAGACAACGAAACTCCGCCTGCCTACTGTAAAATTTCCCGCGCCGACAGCGTCATTAGATTCGATTGGTTTTCTTTAAACTGATAATTTTTGTTGTCTCTCATACAAACGGTTTGAAAGTGTTAAAATATAAAATACAACAAAGAGTGTGAAAGATAAAAGGAACGAAAGAGAATTAGTGGGAGGAGGCGAGGTAATTACCACATGTCTTACATCCAACCACGTTTTAAAAATCATTTACATAATGCTTCTATTACGTAGTAAGTGACGCATGATTACAAATGTGACGTACCTAATGACGTCAGTACCAGTTATGTCGGTCGTCAGAACCTTAATTTAAATTTAAACCTAAATTTAAATGCAAGTAAAAATGATTGATTTTCGAAAATTTCTTTAGAATCGACCGAAACACTAAAATCACTTTGATGATTTTTACGCTTTTGCTAATACGGATCTAGATTAATGCAAACTCGGTGTATTGGGAAAGTTTTTGTTTTCTTAAATCCATCTGCCACAAAAGGTAAAGCTAATTACAAACAAACACCCACTAATAGTGTGCACTGTCTGGAATCATTTGTCAGCTAAGATTAAGTACCGAACTTAAGAGGAACTGAGAACAAGTTGTGTGCCGGAAGTGACATCACCTACCAACTTTCAGCTCCTCCGTTACACAATATCACGAATCTTATAAGTAGTGTAATAGAGACCAAGTTGTTGTATGAGAAAACATGTACATGCGCCAAAGTTTTAAGCGGGTTTCCAAGCAAGGTTCAAACCGTCAACCGTGACCAGGTGTTTCAAAATCGTCTAAAACCGGTCTCGAAACTAGTTCAAGTGAAAGTGATTATTTCCCAACATAAACCGATTTATGTCGCGAAAGTTAGAACAAGTGGGGCGCACAAAAGTGACGTCAGCAGGTGATTTGACATTGATCGATGTTAAACAACATTGTGACGACATACATGCCTGTGTGTGGGACTTCCTTGTAGAATTTGCTGCTGCTCGTAAAACTTGCGAGTCTTCGTGGCATAAGGAGGGTATATAAGCTTGTTTGGGAGAAGGTTGTTGGTCAGTGCATAACTTCAGATGCAGCAATGCTAAAAGTTGTTAGAAAAATCACAGATTTAAAATACCGATAAGTAGTATTTGTTAGCAAAGTGATACTTTCTCAAGCGGCATCTTAATTTCACTTTCAGAACTTGAAAATAATTTGCGACCCAACTCGATCAAGTGCAATCTAAGTTCTTCAAAAAAAGTGCATCAGAAAAGACAATAAAGCTGAACAATGGAACCAGCAGTAACTAAAGGCAAGTTTACCAATTTGAAGAACACTTTAATCAATGGTCAAGAAACTTGCCGAACATCGCAAAGTTTTTTTTAATTTACAAACATTTTTTACTTACCGTTGCATGTTGGTTTGATTTTTGGAGATTTCATTTTCAAGTTGTTTCTTGATTTGCAGAAGGGGAATCCCCACGCCTGACTGAGGTCCGGGATTTCGTTCATTCGTCCGAAATGCTGAGAAGAATGCAGAGGTTCGTTTGAACAGATTTTTTACGACAACATAATAGCTTAACACGCATATTTTGTAAACTTACGACAAAACAAGATTGTATTTTTCCTGTGTAGAATTATTATAAAAAAGGCCAAAACTGAAAACACAAAAATGACTGCTAATACGGTTGTGGTAATATTTGCAGGAACACGAAATATTGCGAGATAAAACTTGAAGCTGAAGGAGAAATGTTTCCTGTCCATAAATGTTTGTTTGCAAGTTTTTCTCATTACTTCGATGAACTCTTCACAAACCAACAGGTCAGAAACAAATACCAAGATTACAGCTTATTGAAGTTGAAAAGGGTAAAAAGTCATTACCTGTTTTCAATCAAAACTGTGGTCGTTACCAGGGCAACAGTGACGTGGTGAAGGTGGAGGGTGTGAAGAGCGACTCCTTGCGGTTGATAGTTGACTTCGTTTACACCGGGCAACTCTGGCTCAACACCGAGTGTGCGTTGGAACTTTTGGACGCCGCCGAGCTGCTGAAAATTCCGAGTAAGTTACTTTGCTGCAGTGGGTTTCGAACCCTCGACCTACTGATCTTGTTCTGGTTTGGTAAACTTTAAATAATTTTGGACTTTTGCAACGCGTTTTTTCTTGGCTTAAACAAAACAAACGTTAGAAATAAACATTTCAAGCTCTCAATATAACAACATAAAATCTGGTTTTACTTTCGAAAACATAAACAACCTAAAATGTGACTTTGTTGAAGAAATGGTGAAACATAGCACTGGTTACCTCGTTGACTTTCTGTCGGTTGAAAACTGCTTCGAAATTTATCGCTATGGGATGAAGTACAACATCGCTGAGCTCATCCGCTGCAGCACCGCGCTCATCGGAAACAACCTGAAAACAGTTTGCGGATACCAACACTTCCTCTCATTGGATGTACACGAGTTTGAGAAGATCTTGGCCAAGCGCCGTAAAACTGTGAGTAACTTCGATATTTGTTTATGTGCAAAAATATTTTGTAGCTTTGAGTGGGAGCGTGACGTCATACATTTCTTGTATCCTGTATTTTAAAGGTGGCCGACCGGGAAGAACATAGTGAAAACTGACTGGTAAAAGGTGTGAAACTTGAGTAAATCTGGTCTAACATAACTAAACACAGCAGGTAGCTCGATATCGGATTTTGAATATAAGTTACACTTGAGCAAGGACTCGGTCAAGTTTCCATAAAGCGCCAAACTCACCCTCCGATGTAAGCCCCCGCCACATAACACTTTATAATTACGGTGTAGCTGCCGCGCGTTCAACCTCGTTCCACCAACTGTGCCCTTCACTTTTTTGCGACTCATAAAGTTCTAACGTAGCGCAGCTATTTCCGGCTTGGGGATTGTTTTAGTGCAATTGGGTCGCTATGTTTTCTTTCACCAAGCGAAATAAACTCAACTCAAATCCAAATGCCCGCCCGACAATCCATAGTAGTTGACACTTTCAATTTTTGTCCACAGGCGGAAAATGACGAAGGTGCTTACGTGGCAACCGTTGTTTGGGTGAAACACGATTGTGACGTAAGACAGCAACATTTCACCCGTTTGTTCGCCAACACTGATGTGAAATTATTCTCGGAATCTTTCCTGAAGGAGGTGGTTTTACATGAGGTGAGCGCGGTGTTAAAATTGGTTTTCACAAACTTTATACTTAGGAACACAACATACNCTTTCAATTTTTGTCCACAGGCGGAAAATGACGAAGGTGCTTACGTGGCAACCGTTGTTTGGGTGAAACACGATTGTGACGTAAGACAGCAACATTTCACCCGTTTGTTCGCCAACACTGATGTGAAATTATTCTCGGAATCTTTCCTGAAGGAGGTGGTTTTACATGAGGTGAGCGCGGTGTTAAAATTGGTTTTCACAAACTTTATACTTAGGAACACAACATACCGTCTTGAAGGGCAGCGTAAATAAAAACATAACTGCCAGAGAGCTTGTATGTAGAGAATACATTGTAATGCAAACGTTTCAACAATCGCTGTCGCCATCATCAGTGCGTACATTACAATGTATTTACTTTGTTTATGATTAAAAAAAAATTTATTTTAACTTATTCTGCATCAGTCAAACTGAAAATTATAAGAAACACAACATGAAGTAAACGAGATCGAAAACTTACAAACGATTGAATTCCACCTTTCTTGTTTTGCAGCAATTAGTTCGAAGTTCTGTTGAGTGTCTCAACATAGTGGTTGATGAATTAACTACCAGGGTTGACAAATCAACTCTCTCTGTTGACGATAAAGAATGTCTCGGTAAGGAACTTAACACCTTACTTTCTTCCCACAAGACTTGATGGTAAAATGCGAGGTTAAGTACTTTTATGCAAACACAGTCTTATAATCAAAACAATTCTACAAGTTTTCAAGATAGTCTGTTGCCTAATAAACCGATTGTATCAACTTTGTCTCATTCGACCACATGTTTCTTTGCAAAATGTTTTGATATTTTTTCAATAAACGAAAAAACTTCCACAGAATCCCATGGGAACCAACACAACTGCCCCCAAAACAACTCCAATCGCCCCCTGTCACCCCACCGGATGCCCCCACCGCCCCCCAAACAAGATCATAATGGCCGAGGATCACCCCCTGAACTGTCCAGCAAGCACCAACAAAATATCCCCAAAATCCAAATGGTTCACCCTCTGCCCCCAGCCCCAGGGGATGCCAAGCCCATCCCGATGCGCCCCAGGAATCGTAACCCCACCACCCATAACCTGGACCCCAACCACGATGACGTCACTGCACGACAGAGGTCGACTTCCTCCCCTGTTCAGCAGCAGGGGAAACCCCATTTCCCCGCCAGCCCCGTGAAGGGTTTACTTAATCGTTTCATGTAAATATTTCGGGGGTTTAGGGGGTGAGGGGGTTAAATAGAGAATTACTCCCTACTGCTCTAATAACGTCTGTGATATATTTTTAATAAGTTTAAGTATTTTGGAACCTCGGAATAAAGAAAAACCTGCGATGTAAATTTATTGAATCTGCGTTTATAAAGCAACTTCCTCTGACTGTTGTAAATTTGTGTGTATGTATGTGTGTGTGTATGTGTGTATAAATCTTGTTGTATTGATCATTGATTCATCATTGAAAAATAAAATTACCGACAATATTCGACACGAATTCATTAAAACGGTTGCTGTACAGCGACACCGCGTGGCAGTAAATTATCTGTGATAATATCCGCTTAAAGTTGAATTTGTCCATGTTTTACAGGGGGATGTAACTTTGAATTTTGATTCAGAAATTTTGTTTATTGTCGTGTGAAAGGATAGTGGAAACGCCAAGTAAAAGTGCATCTTGGTTTTAAAGTGCTTAGCCATTGGATCAGTTACGATTCTTCAAATCTTACAATATTAATACAATACAAGTATTAAATTAGTGAGAAACCGAATCGTGACAGATTATATAAAGATCCAGGCGATATTAGATTAGTTGAGGAACCGGATCATATTAGGTTGTATCCGGATAACTGCAGTCTTACTAGTATGCGGCATTTATCGTTTCGCCCAAAACTTGGGTAAGGTTTGAAGTTTAACGCGAACTGGGCAAATGAAACATGGCGCTGCTCCTAATCTGATTTCCAATAACCTTGTTACCTTTGTCGGTGTTCCAGTCGCTTCAGCCTCGCGAATTCGAGATCTCATGGGGATTGTGTGTCGTCACAATCACATTCCTTCTATAGTTGACAACAATGGAGAGCGAAAAAACGGTTTTCGGTTTCCTGTTGATGCTTTGCTAGATACCTTTCGCGAAAAGGTCAAAAGTTGAATTACGTGCGTCGAAACAGGGAAGTGATGAGATAGGATAAGTTGGAACAATTCTGGTAAAATTCAGTTAAAAAAGCTGATTGATGCTGACGCTTCTTGCTGCAAAGAGCAACAATTACAATTAGCGCTTGAATAAATGCGTCATTCTTTCGAAGAAACTTATACAAGATAAGAGCTACCTATATTGGCTCGAAGCAGTTAATATATAAATCCGTGGTATTTTTGTACTGTGACATGAGATTGTTGTTGAAATCTTAAACGATCTTGCAAACAGCATTCATTTTCAGCATCGAATTATCATGACTTTTTACCTAATGACGTGCACATTAAAACGTCACAGACCAGACGCAAACTAGGCAATTAATCATATTTTAATTTTAACACAACTCTTGTCTTGTGAAAAGTTTCACGCAGAGAGGGAAATTAAAAACAAAAATATTTAATTTCCAGACAGGCGAGTTTTACGAACAATAAAGCCTGGCAAGATTTAGATGAGAAGTTGGTTGTTGTGCCACATGGGCTAACCCCGATTCGGTTAAACCGGAAGCGAGGACTTTAACACCGTGAACAGATTAACAATGGACAAAGCGAATGTGGAATTTCAAACTACGGTTTGTTCCTAATCTGCTGCTATTACTATTTTTGTATAGCCGATATTAAACTCACTGGAAACTAAAATGTCGCAATAAATTAAAATTTAGCAAGTAAATTGTAACAAACAAACACAAATTGTGCTACCTACGAAACAATGGCAAGCAGAAATAGCTCATACAGATTGTTTGGCTTAGAAAGTTGAAAAAATCCAGTTGTCCTTTTCGGTGTTTAATAATTGGGTAGTTTGTCACAAGACAGTAGAAAAACAGTGCTGAACGTCATTAAAGTTTGTCCTAAAACACATAGAAAGTTAACAAAAGCATTTTCTTACAAACATCTAAGCGCCATTCCCACAAAACAAGGCCATAAAGCCGAAATCCAGTTAACAAATCAACGTTTTTTGTTTCGCGCCGATCGCCATGCAGTCATGCGTAACGACCAAAACAACAACAGAAAAGGTAGAAGGTAGTGTGACGTCACAATGAAATAGCGAAGCATCAGCTGTTGACCGGGCAGGGGGGGCCACGAGGCACAACACGGTGCTGACTGCTGAGAGAGAGAGGTGATCGAACAAAGGGCCGTGCTGGAGAAACCGATGTTGGTGATAATCACACTTCATGTGTGGTTTGATCACTGACAAATCACCCCGGCTTGAAATTTACCGGCGATTTTTTTGTTTGGAACGTTTACGTGTAAATTCTAGCACAGATTAAAAAAAGTTGCGAAACATAAGGTTGAGGGGTTGAGAAGTAAAATGTTGTGTTATTTGGCGTGTGTCGTGAGCTTACCTTAGTTGTTCCTTGCTGAGTTTTAATCGTTAATTACCGTTCGCGTGTGGTTAGAAGCGAAATGTTTTTACGAGCGGTTTATGAGGCAACGTTGTAGCCAAGTATGCGCATAGCAGTCCGAATATTTTTACTGTTCAAAGCATTGAGGAGGTTTGCATGTCTGTGTAGTTAGCAAAAGTTCACATTTATTTCAAAGTTGACAAAAATTTGTTGTTTATCAAACAGAGTGGATGAAACCACTTGAAAGTTGAAAAAAATTGTCTAGCTCTCATAGTTATGTAGCAAAGTTTAGTTGTGAAAAATCAACATACTTTTTAACCTTGTACAAGTTGAAGATGGCAACGAAGGTACAACCCAACCGGGACATGACTCTTCAACTGCCCAGCACCTCGACCGATGGTAACGAAACTTTTTTGAGATCTTTTTGGTCATCAATGTGTTAATTGACGAAAGTACTTTAATGTTTTTAAACATTTTGAAAAATTGATAACACTTTAAATGATAAATAGTAATTTAATTAAAAAAGTTATTACCAGAGAGCTTGTAGTATATTTTATTTGATTTGTTTTTGCAATTTTTTTAGTGCCTTGCAAGAAGAAGAATGTCTTATGTGGGCTTCCATTTTGCACACCATACTTTCTCCAACGTTTTGCGACACCCAAGTGGTTTTTGGCAACTATAAGTTTCTTTGTTCTTGTGCAAAGTATGTTGGTATCTGGAATCACAAGTAGCGTCATCACCACTATAGAGGAAAGGTAAGGAAGACCCCCACAAATATTTGCTTGCATTTTTTTAACTTTTTATGTCGCTTCTTGAATTTTCCTGATGTTAGGTTTTTGTTCAAACAATTTGAGTTGACGAATATTTGAAAACAAAACTAGGGTAGACAAAGTTTAAAACAAAAACAATTACTTTGTGACAGTCTTTTAGTTAATCACCTTAATTTGCTTCTAATTAAAATGTATCTGTACTTATTATTTTAATGCTACTTGTGTGTTGTTTTAAAAACAATTTACTAAAAACTCAGTTTCAATTTAGATATGGATTGCGAAGTGCTGAATCTGGTCTAGTTGTGTCAAGTTTTGACATTGGAAGTTTAGTGGTTGTCGTTTTCATATCATACTTTGGTGGAAAAGGTCACAGAGCAAGATGGGTTGGGATTGGTTCAATTGCTGTTGCCATCGGTAAGTTGTTTTCTGTTTCAGTTGTATTTATTTTTTAAAAATGTCTAAAATTTGACATTAATTAGTTATAACTATCTAGAAATAAGCCCAGGGGTTACAAAATGTTAAATACCGCTTAAGTATTTGCACATTGTGTCATGCATACCTTTACTTTTAATATTTAACAGCCGGCATGATTAAAGAGCTGATATGTTTGCCCAACATTCATAAATTTTTAATTTATTGCCGTCAACTTCTTCCCGTGTTTCAGTGCCAAAATCCAACCATTGGCGACAAAATAAATTAAAAATTTAGTAATACACAATTTAAAAGTTGATTTCATTTTTTTCTCTTATTTATTTTTGTTCAAGTTTGGACTGAATTAAAAATGTTTTGAGCCTAGTTTTTTGCTCGATATTTTTTAGGATCTCTGTTGTTTGCATTCCCTCAATTTTTCTCATCGCCATACCAACCGTCAAGTCACACATCCGACGACTCGCTAAACACATTTTTATGCGTGGAAAATCGAACAAACTCAACAGATGTGAAATGTGAAGCCCAGGTACAGGTTGAGCATAGCTTATCCAACTGTGTGGTTCAGATTTCAGTCGGACGATTGGCTTTTGTGTGAAGATTAAAACCATCTGTTTTGGTTCTTCACCCATAAGTATCAGGTCACTGGTGATAAACAGCTATAAAGTGACCAGCGTTATTAATAACAAGATTTTCAATTGAAACAAAACCAACAAAGCAGTATGAATGTTCATTTAATTATTAACAAAATGTTGGTGGTTAGGAATATTTGTGAACCAATTAAAGCTTACTTTGGTTTTGTTTTATTCTGAACCAAAGCCAAAAATTTAAAAATCATGAAAATGTAATAAATATTTTGTCCAAATTACCGATGTTTATTGATTAGATCATAATGGGCCTTTTGTTAACATAAACAACTAAGTACATTTTCCTTCGACAGGAAGCAAATTCTTTGTACCTCTTCCTGTTCGTCATTTCGAACATGATTATGGGAATTGGCTCTACCCCAATATACACGCTAGGAACAACATTTATCTACGATAATGTGCCAAGAGACAGTTCCTCCTTATACATATGTAAGTTGAAACTTAACTAAACCAACACCAGAGTTGAAACTAAATTTGCAAAAAAATTAGTTGGCCGAAAACAACAACAACACGATTTAAACCAATGCATCATAATAATGCCCATCACAATAGATTTGAACAAAATTTTTACATGATATCATCATGGTTAGGACAATCATGGTTGGTCCAAAATATTGTCATGATTATAATTTTGCAGTGACTGTACACATTTTTGTGTGCATTTATCTGTTTGTGAGCAATTTTGAAATATACGCTTTGGACTTAAAATTGAATGCAGATTTTAGAGTATTTAGGTTTACAAGTGTGGTTGTTTTAAGTACTCGCTGCCTAAAAAAATCTCTTTAATTTTGCCATCTGCAAACTGTGCCATGACTGTAATTGCATCATGTGCATCGCCTTACACAGATAGAATTAGCGTGGTTGCGCCACCGTTATGTAAAACATCTGCTGAGTGCAGAAGTGGCCCGAGGCAAAGAAATCTGACACATTCAGCAATTGCTTTGTTCACCTTCCATGTCTTTTCACTCGACTATATATAGCAGCTATTAGAACCTCGGTAATGTAATTCCCTACTAAGTGCATCAACTTACACTAATTGATATTTCAAGTTGATTGGCTTGTTTACATGGAGCTTCGAATTACAATAGGTATAAAAGGTTTAAAAATAGATGCAATTTGTTTAAATGTAAATCTGTCAATTGAAAAAAGGAAAATACAACATAATCACTAGTCGATAGTCTAAGCATTGCTCATAATTAAAAAACTAAACCTGTTAGTTCTTTGATTCAGTAAACTTTATTATACTCCAAAGTTCTTTTTTTGTGACAAAGATGTCTCTATTTCATTTGCATTTGTAAAATTCTGTTGTTTAAAACCAGACAATAGATAAGATAGGGCAACAAGGTCTTGTTGTTTAAGGATTTAAAGTGTGGTGTTTCAACTCTGTGTCTTCGCACCAAGTGTTTGTTCAGTCAGCTTGCGTCTTTTCAACCAAACTCATTCTTCCCTCTTCAAACAGAGATTAGGAAGCTGCCTTTTGTTTGATCTCCCAACTTTTCAAGTCATTGTGGCCATTGTTATTGCTTTTCATATGTTTAGGAATTTAAGTCATTGTGGTGTTTTTACCATGCCAAAACATATGTAGAAAGAAACAGATAAACCAAGTTTTGGACATTAACACTTACCTTCTTTCCTAAAAACTTACTGTATTTCATGAAAACAATTAAAAAATTTAAAATTTGAGAATAAAGTAGGTGTAACCATTCAAACCGCTCA
>QXVZ01010880.1:13989-28389 GCA_008931825.1 Phallusia fumigata | reverse complement strand
GAATAATTTGCTTCACCTCTTTGGCAGTCTAGTACAAGCAACGAAAAAGATTGTTAGATTATGTAATGGTGTGGGACTGGACCAGTGACATGAAATGTGAGGCAAATTAAATATTAGAGGAACAGACGAATACAAAGTCATTGGGAAGTTACTTAACAAATTTCATTATTGTTTTTACACCAAATGAACTTTTATTACAAGTTACAGACAAAAGTGCCTGTCTCATCTCCTTATACGTATTATCTTGCATCTATTTGTTCGTCACAAATTTGACATGCTTTAGCAAAACTTAACTTGTTTTTATGTCTAGATGTCAGGCACAACAATGCCTACATTTAAAACTGACATAAAAACCGAATTTAAGGGAGTTTTGAATAAATGTTACATAACTCATTAAACACGTGATCACACTAAAGCCTGAAGATCAACATATGTGATACCAAATGAAAGTAGAGATAGAGTAAGTGCTTAAATAAGTTGGTACAAAATGCAGGACTTGTTCAAAATTTTACAACCTTGGATTTGCAGTTGTCTGGTTGAGCTCTGCAAAACTTATTGAGAACTGCTCCCAGAGCTAAAGCGACAGTTTCTTTGATTTTCGGGTTTCCAATTTTCCCTTTAAATACTTTCTGCAAATATTAAAATTGGTTAATTCATAGATAAGGAAGTAATCCTACACATCACATGACAGCTTTGGCCGATCTCCACACAAATAATTAAAATTTGCATGAAAATAATGGGAAATCGTTAAAATATAATTAATTGCAAGACAGATTCGACTGTATTCACATATTTATATTCAACTGAAATTGATGTCTGATAACTACTTACAGTAAATATAATTTAAAAATGTCAACCACCTTTAAGTCTTGTACAACTTCTTCCGATGGATGAGAGGAAAAGGCGATTCCAGACAATGCTCGTTCAATGTCGCCTGTTTTCTCTGTCTTGCTGAAATCCAGTTGCTTCATCAGAACAGAGTGTGATGCAGAAGTTTGTGCAGCAGCCAACACATCAATGAGAGTCAAACTGCAATACATGTTTCAGAGGTTAGAAAAGCTTTGGAATTTTCTGGCTAGATTTGATGGGTCAATCTTTTTAACTAGCAGTTATTTTATTCATATATATCAGCTGTGCGATACACAAGTAAAACTTCAATTTCCTATTTTTTAAATATTTTTTTCAACCAAAAAGGTTAAAACTGTGGTTGTATACTCGTAAAACATTTGCTTGTTCAGTTTATGCCAACATAAAAACTTCAATGTCAATAAACAAGGTATTTCCACTACATGTTTTAAAAATAACACTGTTTGTGTGATAAAACAATTCTTTCGAACAGCTTGGTGTGTTAACCATGGAACATATCGAACAATTTAAATGTTTTGTGTAATTAATTACCGTATGTCCTCATTGGCTTTGTCCTTCATAATTTTTGTGAGTTGATGTTTATCTGCTTGCCTAGCAGCTCTTACAGCTGTCACATACGCTTGCACTGAGCTGCTGTTTGCCATGTTGTCCTTTGTCAACTCCTCATGATACAGATTCAAAACTTCGTTGATCTAAAACAAGCCAACAAAGCAATGTATAACCTAAATATTTAGTGTAGCATGATAATATCATTTTGGATTGCAAGTGGGTTTTTTTTCAGATACCCTTCACATAGTATATAAAGTAGTATCACTGCAAAATTAATAACATTTCTATATTTTTAACTTTATCACACAATATGGCCAAAATGTAGTACAAATGGGCTGGTAAAAATGTAGAGCAGAAGTAGATTGATCAAGACCCCCATGCCCCCAATATCTTTTAAAAATTGGAAGTCCAAATTAATGAAAAAAGGTACAAATTAATGAAAAAAGTAGGAATTTCAACAGTGCAACTTCTATGATTACAATAAACTGTGTAAAAACTTCGTACTCACATTAAGACAACCCTGTGCACAATCTTTAATGTCGCGGATGGATCGAAGTGAAGAGCGAAGATATTTTTCACCATATTTTCTTCTTGCTGTTGAAACAAAAAAAAATCAAACCCTCTAAAAATCTTAGTCCAAGTATCGTACATGAAATAAAACTGATTGCAGATAGTTTCCCTTATCAGTCCTACCTGTGGCAAAAGACTTTAAAGCTTCATCACTAGACTGGGCAAGTTTTGTTCCCCGTTCCTCTGTGTCTAAGAGGCCCAATTTCTGTCTAACAATAAATTTCATGTTAGTCTTAAAAAGCATCATAGGTTATATAAAAAGAAAACAAGGGTACTGTTATATGTTGTTTTTAAAAGAGTTTTTATCATTTAAAAGAGTTAAGGATTTAAATAAAAGTTAGTGGCAGATTTTTATACAGTGTACTGCATTATTCTTGTACAGTTTGTGCTAATATATAAACATATAACATGATTTGTAACACAACAGTTTTGTAAGCAGTAACACATGGGTTCCAACACCTAAAAAATGCACAACAGTATAAGGTTGTTAACCAAATTCTTATTTATAGCATAGTTATTTTTCAAAATGCCAAAACCTGATTATGGTTTGTTGGCTTGAGGATCAAACTAAAAAAACATTTTTTTACCTTCCCAGGACAAACAAACTGACATCCTGCTTTACATTCACCCTGATTGAGTTTGATTCCATGGCAACCGCAAACATAATATGGGTCAAGTCATCGGACAAGGTGTACAAAGCTCTGCTTGTTGATGACGTCGTTACACCCAGAACCTGACAAGTACAAATGTAAACAATGCTTGTTTGCAATGCAGCTGCATGTTGACCTGTAACAGTGCGCAAACCGAGATGTTGTATGACTAGATATTTAATGCAACATGTTAAACTTAAATGACTTTTTTACAACCACCAGACCACATTTCTAACTATACAACTAAAAAACAGGTGATAAAAAGTGTGCAATTCAATTTATAGCCTCTTAGACGATTCAAATAAAATGCTGCTTGAGTCTTTGGTGTATTTATGACTTAAAATCAGTCCTATGCTTAAATGGTCTGCAAGTTTTGTATTTTAAATGAAGAAACATAGACATTCCTGATTTTATTGTGACAACATTGGTCACTTTAAACAATCAAAACATTATGTAATATTCACCTGACTAAGTGACGTAAATTCCTCTTCATCATTTTCACATGAGGCGGAGTCTTTAACTTTCTTCACTTCATTTCCATTTACCTCAAAAGCAACATTACAAAGTCCAGATGGGTCCTCCTACAAATCAATCACGATTATCTAAACAATGGGCTGTATAACAACAAACACAACACAAACCTCTCTTCTTTTGCCAGTTTTTGTTTGTAGCTGCATTAGACCAAGCATTCCGCGTTTTACATTTAATGATGTGGCAGTCTCTGCACCATTAACATACAGTTCCTCCACCTGCCAAAAAAAGTTAAGAAATAGAGATGACATACATCTCAATGTAATTTACTGAAAAAATTGATGTAATGAAACAACACAACCTACAAGTTGATAAAAATCATCCAAAATTTAATGTTTTTGTTTGAATTTAAAGATTTAATTTCTCAAGGACATAAAAATAAGTTGTCAAAAAGTAGCAATGCTTTTCTGTTATTTTTTACAGTCACAACATATTTGCTCACCATTCCATCTTTCCATCGAAATATAATTGGTTTTATGATACTTCTCAGAGCTTTGCTTCTTCGCACTGAATGAAAGCTGTTGTCGTCTTTTAATCGATCACTGACGTTAAATATTTCTGCCTCTTGAAACTAAATAAATCATACATGATCAAGATAAACGAATTATTGGTGTAACAGCAATATGCATTGCAAAAACACGTTTTAAGTGCATAAGAAATCACACTCTGCCATTGCAGACTGGCGTATTATGACAAATACGCTGATGACAAATAAAAGCAGGAAACACCAGAGATAGAGGAAACTATCAAACCAATCGATATTTCTTCAATGACAGTTATTTGCAGCAAAAGATATGGCATGATAGCATTTATCCTGTTCATTTTATCTCATGCAATGTGGATTGATAGAGAAATAAATTTCCTTCATGAATGGTGCAGGTCTTATTGTACCACTGATGGTGGCATTAGTTTTTGATGAAATGTTTGATTACTAGAGTATGTTGCTTTAAAAACTATTTGGCCCAGCATAGTTTTGAATTACCTCCATTTCAATAATTTGATCACTCTGTTGATTTGGATTTGACCATCGCACCCGTAATTCGAAAACGGCTGCAACCTTTAAACCTAAAACAAAAAAGAATGTGTCAATAACGTAATGATGCTCTGGTACACAAAATATAAAAAGCTTTTTAAATGTGTTTGCATATTTTGAATACAATGATGTCAGCAATTTTGCTTACCAACATCAGCATGCATTCGGTGAGCTTTGTCCTCATTAGCAATGTCAGCTTCGTTCAAAATAACTTGAGCTTCATAACTGTACCGATACGACTTGGAAGGATCAAAATGAAGACCGGAAGATCCAACAGGCACTAAATAAAAAAGAAAATTAGATGCATTTGTTAAAACAATGTATTTTAGTAAATAATATAATAGGTAAGTCAGTACCACAGTCTAGCATTTATTGGTTTAAATCTTTGCTTTGATCAAGCGGATTCTTTTATGTTTGCCTTGAAGTTACCCACTTGCAAAGCTTAAAACAAAAATTGTCAATGAATCTTAATAAGTATGGATACAATTTTTGGTCGCAACTGCCAAAAAAGCAGGAGAAAATAATGACAACATTTTACTTACCTGTAATGCTGCAACATACACATAATGCAAGGCAAAAGATTTCAGCAATAAAATGCATTGTGCAACTAAAACTATACTGGGTAGTAGGGGTTTATAGAAAGTAAAAAGAAGTATATACAGGAAACCTAAAATGCACAAAATCACAAATTATACTTTAACTAAAATTTGCATTAAAGTGCAACAAAAACAAAACAACACAAACAATCATTTGTAACTGACAGCACCTAGCAAAAACATTGCATTTTCAAATAAATTAGCAAAGCTTAGTATATGTCAGTGTTATACTGCAAAAAACGTCGCATACAATGAACATGTGCTTCTGCTATTCATCGCTGAAAACAACAAATCTTTAGAAAACCGGGGCGTGCGATGACGTCACTCGTCAGCTGACTGGCCAAAAACTAGCGACTAACAAAGAACAACTTCCCACACAAAAACATAGTAGTTGTGATTGCGCCACACCTTGTTTAACCAGCGTTTCACTATCTTGATAAGCAAACTAAAACTATCTGTGATTTACTAAACAAGAAACAAAGGCCAATTAATTACGTCTGGACCTGATCAGTTCAATAATCTTTCCTGCAAACACTTGGCCATCTTACCAAACGGATTTAGTTTCAATACTGAACTATTGACCACTCCTTAAGTACAGAAGTATAAAACCTGATCAATTCTGTTAAATTTCGTTGTTTATGATGTACACAAGCGACAAACAAAGCAAAAACTAAAGCTTTTATAAGTCTACACTATGTTGCAACACAAAACGTTTCATAGCATTCACAAATGTGCGTTTCAAGCACAGTTATAACCAGACGCCTATGAAGCATTTAGTCCAGCATAGCACTGTGGTAAACAACCCTGTGTTAACCCGGTGTAGCAGTTCCCAGTGCGACAAAACCGCTTAAACCGATCGACGGTCAAAGTCCATGCTATACGCGTTTGGTACTTTGACCAGCTCAGCACTTACGCAAAAAAGTGCCTTGCTTTGAAACCGACTAGTGAAACTGAAGGCCTTCCCATTACACGGAACTGATGTGACGTGTAATTTTGTGCGTTGGTAGTTTTGCAACACCTTCGTTGAACAATGGAATTGGAGTTTTAAGGTATTGCATCATGATATAATGTCGTAGGTGGGCAACCTATAAGTCGCATTGGTACAGTGTTACCTCGCATGTGCGAAGGGTTATGTTCAACATGTTATTTTCAATTTATTTGTGCCCCCTTTTTAATTCTATACACCTGTCTGTTTCTAAATGTTTCTGAAGAGATGTATGGCAACAATAGCGTTTCGCTACAGCCATTCATTATCGTGAATGTCAATATGTCGATTTTGACTTTTGATTCATATTGCCTTTCTCAGTCTAACGCCATTTAATTGCGTCGCTATTCCGACTAAATTATGCTATTGTGGTAATTATGTCAATTCTACAAATCGTTTTAGTTCAACACAATCGTTACTGTCTTAGCTGCGGCGCTGCCACATGTTCTAGTTAACCACAACTTATGTTTTCCTGAGAATTTCAAGATAAACTTGACAAAACCAAAGTATTTCGGTTTTCCCCTAGCAGGCTATTGTACGCTACATAACAAAAGCACCCATGACAGGTTCTTTTGTAACACAATCGCAGATAGCTTTCAACAACAGAGTGTTTTTACCCCGGTAACTCATTCTGTATTGTTGAATGTTTACTGAGGTCCGTCTAGCCTCGCAAAACTCACTGGTGAAAAGTTTCAGTTGTACGGAGATTGAACGTTTATTATTTCATAGGAGTCGATCATCAGGTTTAAAAGTAAACCAGAGTTAGTCGGCAAAAAATATTGCAAATGTTACAGAACATATACAGTTTAGATAACATCGGTAATCATAGCTGAAAGGTCTGCTTAACCTTAACCTATTGTGTCAAAGTTTATTGCATTTTCGGTGTGCTGTTCAAGCATATCCTACAACTTCACTACTGCAAGTTTTTGCGAAATTGTAGCAAATATATAGTTGTATAAATTGAAAGCTATGGACCAGGACAGTGCTACAGAAACGTGAGTTACCTTTAAATATAAAGCACAGCAACTAAAGTTCATATCAAGCCCCCCAAAAAATGCTTTATTTAATTCAATGACTTTTGCAGTTTGTTTTTCGGATCCAGCAACAGACAAGATTTTCGCAGTGATACGTCACCTTCGCGAACAATGACGTCATGCGCCAGCTCTTTACCGCCACCTATGGGCAGATTTAGAAGCTTAGAAGAACCGGAGAAACCGGCCCCGGCTATCGAGTACGTTCCAGTTCTAAGTTTTTATTAACAAGTCAAGTTCGAGTTCATGTGCATTGTGGCTCGTGTCAAGTCGATGTACTGTAGAGACACGACTTAAATCAAGTCAAAATTATTGCGACAAATTCAGTTGGAACCAAAATCGACAATATTCGTTTTAACAATCATTGCTTTTGGTAAAATATGTCGGATTAATTGTTTAAGTTTGTTTAAAAACGACCCTTTGCCAACACGACCTTATGATTTACACTGTAAAGTACAGGGTCAATATTGGTGCTAAGGTGTAACTATAGCTGAATAACAAAACAAACCGAAAAACTAATAAGCATAATATCGAATTAACAACCGAAAAAATGGTTCAGACTGAGAAAAAATATACATGAAAGAATAGAAAGCTCTGCAAACAGCAACTTTGGGAAACTAATTGTTTCCAGGTATCCAAAAAATCAAACAATATGCATGGACATCTCGCTAACCAATGACCAGCAGTCTTCTGCCTTCCGAAGTCAGCCTTATTTCGTTCCTGTTCAACCACCCACTAAACCAACTCCGAAACCCCGCAATTCAGCAAGATCGCAAGAAGGAATTAGCAACGTACATATCCACGTTATGAGATGACTCTATTTATTGCTTTGTTTTATGTTTTATCGCGCTGTATTTGGCATTGTTGCGAACCAATGTGAATTTTTGGCTGTGTGATGCATTTTTTGTGTTTTTCCACGTGTTTGTGTATGGTATGTACATTGGAAACGTAAATTGACAATTTCGATCATTTGCTTTAATTATTATTCCTCATTTTTTGTTTCGTCTGAACTCTTTTCCGCCACCGCAAGCACGCGAAATACAAATCTACATTGGCGCCAGTGGGCGCTATTGTGGTGCTTTGACAATTACTTCACGTTGTGTTTATTTTAGCGCAGTTTTATTAATGACAAAGAGCATGGGCGATTCATCAGTAAGAAACAACGCGACTGTATTGGTTTATAAACGTTAAAATAACAAAATACCTGGGTTTTTGTTTTTTGATATCAACAACTTAAATTTTGGGCAGACAATTATTGGCACTTAATCCGCAATATAATTATTAAACCGTAAGTATTTCTCTTCAAAACTTGCATTTTTGAGTTTTCGAAACAGGTTACGCCAGGGGTGGGCAATTTGTTCCATGGAGCCACATGCGAAATAGAAAATATTGTCGAATAATATCAATTGTTTTTCTTTCCAAAAAGCAGTAAATAACATGGTTTTGACAAGCTGCTACGGGTATATGTTATGGCCCAGCAATAAAAAAGTAAGCTTGCCTTACAAAAATGTCATTTAGTCAATCAAATACGTTTATTTTGTTAATCCCGATTTATTTAAACGGGTCGTATATGGTACAATGGCCAGATTTGGTTAACCTTTACTACTTACACAGTAGCTAACGATGTGAGCCACCAGCACGTTATACTTCAAAGTCTAAACACACGAAAGAACGGAGTTTCCCAGAAGCTTTGTTGGCCTACATTTGTGTAAGGAGAAACGCTCCTTTTCAAGAAAATGCTTTTAGACGAAACAAAATCCAATCGTCGATCAAGTGGTCAATATTGTTTGAGGGCAAATATTTTCCCGCGGTTATTGGAGCCAGCTTTAACAAACCGCAATCGCGATGGCACGAATCTGGCAAAGCAAATAGTTCCACACCCACGTCCATACGTTTATTCAGCAATTGATCACAAGATTGCTGTACCCGTCGCACGAGAACGAAAAAATCCGTATCGTAGCATTGGTTCAGTGTCATGCTCATTTCTTTACATGGTTTATCAACAAGTTTGCAAAATGAAACGATGACGGTTTTTGAATACAAAATGACAAAATAATTAGGGCTGACACCAAAGAGTTGTCACCCGGGAGATAAGAACATAATTAAGTTTCTTTGTGATTTAGAAAGAGAATAATTTATACCCTAATGTCGTTTTTTATCAAATTGCTTCACTAATGTCGCCTTCGTTATTATATTCATTTACACTTTGATTATCTCAAACAACTATGTTTTATGTTTTTGTGCCATTGGGTTGCTATGATTTCGTTCACCGAGCGAAATAAACTTAACTCAGGAAATTTTAACAAATTTGGTCTAACCTCATTGTACCAGAAATGTGACGTTGATTAGAAGTGTATGTACTTCTTTTTGTCTAAAATCTTCGTGATTTATATGTTTGTTTAAAAAGACAAATTGCTTGAAAAAATGGCTCCCGCAAATGCCTTTGACGTGTAAAGTTTTGTACACAGTGGGTAGAGTACATCTGAAAAAGCTCACTATAGGTAAAAGCAAAATAAAGTTTGGGGGACGCGGTTAGACTTGTCGGGTTGTTGTGAGGTTCAACCGCAAACGCAAGGTTCTAAGTGTATTTGAAGATTCCATCAAAGCGAAAAACAAACATATGTACAATGTACACCTGACCATTGAGGTACCGTCGGCACCAAACAGTTGAGACACGTCAGAGAAGATAAAGGTTGGGTATAATTCGGTTCGGACTTAGACCGCAGAAATAAGCAACAACTTTCTGTCGCTCGGTATTTACTTGAAAGTTGCAGAAAATCTTTGCATGCTACGTGTTTTTGTTAATCTGTAAAATGGGTAACATATATATGTTGCTGTAAAATGCACAGAAAGGGCACAGAAAATTATTAAAAATGGAACCCAGATCCACGGATTCGAAAAGAATGCTAGGCGCTTTGTTATGGTTCCACTGCGTGATTTAAAGGCAAAGCTGCCCACGCTATGTTATTATCCTTTCATAGATTTTCTTTTGGACGCCAAGCATAGCGTTGTCATTCAGCTATAAAAATAATGGCGTGTTTTGTGGTAAGACCGAGGGTTGACAGTGAAGACGTCTGTTTAAGTCGTACGATAGCAATTGTGCTAAACGCCAGAAATAATTGTTTACCATTGATAACAATTCGAAAACAATTATTGCAAAGAATACCAGTTTATTTAAAAAAGATATGACAAAATATATTTGAAGTGCAGCAACGGCAGTTATGCCCTTTGTACAAGAGAAAATAATGCAGGAGATTTTGCTTGGAATGTGGTTGCTATGATTTACATGATTAGTGTTTTGCTCTCGTGGCAACGACAGGACGTTTAAAACTTTTTTCTGCCTGAAGCTTAAAATGCCGACAAGTTTGAACCGCTAGGTGGGGTAGGGTTTANTTTTGCTTGGAATGTGGTTACTATGATTTACAAAACCTAGTGTTTTGCTCTCGTGGCAACGACGCGACGTATAAACTTTTTTCTGCCTGAAGCTTAAAATGCCGAAAAGTTTGAACCGCTAGGTGGGGTAGGGTTTATTGACATGACAACCAAGCAAAGCTCGAAAGATGCACAAGAGAAGACACGTGATTTCACGCAAGGTAAACACGCTGTCGTTATAACCTAAGTTGGTTTACTATTAGTGGAAAGCTTGTATTGGATGCTAGCTCATACTTTCATAATTGCTAGTAAATTATTAGTTAACGAAAAAGAGCTTGTAGTGGCATAGCATTGATTGATGAAATGTAAATGTACACAGAGTTCAATTTTTGTTTTGTTTTGCCATTGTTTAGTATCAAGCATATTTATTACACGGCTTTAGTGCAGCTGTTTTACTGTAGAATGTAATATTAAACAATTTTTTTTAATTTGCTTGCAACACAATGCCTCAAGGATTTATTTTTCGTAAGTTTTTTGTCATTTTTTTGTTTTTTAAAGAAATAGTGCTTTTAGTTCTGCCTTGTAATAAACTATAGTTATATATTGTAAAGCAGCAAATAATTGAAATGAATTCACAAATACCAGTATAGTTCAATCTGTTTATCGATTTGTATTTTTTCAGCAACGCCAACATTCAATTATACAAATGAAGCTTTTAACCAGGCAGAAGACAATGATTCAAAAGTTACGGTACGAAAATATTGTGAATAAACATATTTACTGTTTATCAATAGCTGTATAGGTACCAACACTTTTTGGTGTTTTGTTTCACAGGCTAATGGAGGGTTTGAAAACGCTGTTAAAGCAACAACTGCTTTGGCGAAATGGAGTAAATTTACAAGAAAAAGAAGATTTATGAGAGGTATTGTTTTGTAAAACAGTTTTGGGCATTAGAAGCTTTAATATTTATCATTACAACTATTGTTTTGCAAATAAATCTTTTTGAAGTAAAACATGTCGTGTTTTTTTAGTAAGAAGCGCTGTTGCTGGTTTGGAAGTTGAATCAGACAATGGAAAAATTTTTGGTAAAGGTAAGGAGAAACATCATTCTGGGTCATTTTTCCTGAAGGGGACACATGTAGTTTTTATTGTTACTTAATCTTTGTTTGTCGTAATCACATTTTTCTCCAACAATCTACAATGTACTCAAAGGTGTAAAATAAAATTATTTTTTCTTGATACCCCTGTTTTAGAATTTACCATTGAGCCAAAATTTGATAAACATGCAGATTAATGGTCAACACTAAGAATATTTACTTGTATTTACCTGCACTGTTGCTTGAAGTTTCTGTTTACATTTTCCCTCATCCACAGATGAGCAGGCTAAGCAGAGAAAACTCAACCAGCAACTTATCAGGCATTTTGTCCACCTTGCACAAGAGAATAAAGAAGAGGATGAGGTTTGGACTAGTTAATATGCAAGCAAAAGTTATTATTCACCAGAAATTATACTTCTGCAGGTGAATTTTGACCTTATTGAACAGTTGATTAGGACGGGTGCAGATGTCAACTGCACAGACAAGCACGGACAAACCTTAATGCATGAGGTATGGACATAATGTTTGAAATGGTGCTGCTTCTCACATTTAAGATCCAACCACTGTAGCTTAGCACTCTTTATTAAACTTCATTTAGTAGCACTCTTTATTTAAACCCATAATTTCTGAATGTTGGATTTTTTACTGTTTAGGCTGCTCGGACTTGGCACACAGATGTTGCATTGTTTCTAATTGAACAAGGAGCTGCCATTAACAAAGCAGATCAGTAAGCAGAATTTTTGTTGCAGTAACCAGTTGTGTCTTACCAACATTGGTGCTTTTTAAAACATTTACAAAATAATAGCCTGGAGTTTATGTTATTTTGACAAAATTTTCAAGAAGTTGTGGTCAGAAACTCAAGTATTTTAACCAACAACTGCTTGGTAACAAATTTTTATTTCATACAACTTGTGTTTTGAGTGTTGTTGAAATTTAAGAACATTGGTATTGTGCTGTTTTTGCTTGTTTAAGTTTACAGCAAATAGTTTTAGTAACATCAAAGGGAACTTTGTTGACTAAAGTAGTTCAAGCCAATGAAAAGCCGACTGATAAGTGTCACGTAGGCAGTTCATGTTTTGATTCTTTATCAGTTGGGTGAAGTATGTATGTGTATCTTGTTTCACAGTTATGGGAGAACAGCCTTACACATTGCTGCAGCGACAAATTATCCAGAAATGGTGGAAGTTTTGATCGAAAAAGGAGGTTGGGAAACACTTGCTTACTTTGGTTATTTTAAGACTTTAAACCAATTAAATGGTGTAGTCTTATTTTGGGTTAATGATTAAATTTTGCTAAATTTCTTAAGAGGCAAAAAAAATCATTTGCCTGGAGCTTTATTGCATTACAACACGAATTAATGTACATTTTGTTAGTGTGCATCAAAATATCCTTCCAACTGCAATGGTATTAAAACTTTTCTACATCCAATAGTTGTTTTGTAAAGCATTCTCAATAAATATATTACATTGATTCTCTAGCAAAAAAGGAACAAACTTTTACAATGTTTTTGCTGAAAGGTTATAACTTTGAGAAGGCGCCACAGACAAATTCATTCCCGCCTCTAAATTCATGAAATGAATGCCCCTCTAAAATAATATTTTGCACTACAGAAGTCTTTACACATTTTTCAGCTGACATTGAAGGTAAAACAATCGAAAATCAGACACCACTTCATTTTGCTGCAANTGGTGCTGGTGCTCAAGTTTAAGGTCCAACCACTGTAGCTTGTAAACCTATTGCATAATTTGGCAGAAGGAAAAGTTACACAAAAATAATGTCTGTAAATTATTGGTAAATATTAGTGTGTATTTCTTTAAACTTCCTTTAGTAGCACTCTTTATTTAAAACAATAATTTCTGAAAGTTGGATTTTTTTTACTGTTTAGGCTGCTCGGACTTGGCACACAGATGTTGCATTATTTCTAATCGAGCAAGGAGCTGCCATTAACAAAGCAGACCAGTAAGCATTATTTTTATGTAGTACCTGTTTGTGTCTTACTAACATTTGTGCATTTAAAAACACATACATAACAGTAGCCTGAAGTTTATGTTATTTTGACAAAATTTTTACAAGCAAGTTGTCGTTAGTAACTCAAGTATTTTAACCAACAACTGCTTGGTAACAAATTTTGGTTTCATACAACTTGTGTTTCGAGTGTTGGTAAAATTCAAGAATGTTGTTATTGTGCTGTTTTTCATTGTTCAAGTTTACAGCAAATAGTTTTAGTAACATCAAAGGGAACTTTGTTGACTAAAGTAGTTCAAGCCAATGAAAAGCCGACTGATAAGTGTCACGTAGGCAGTTCATGTTTTGATTCTTTATCAGTTGGGTGAAGTATGTATGTGTATCTTGTTTCACAGCTTTGGGAGAACAGCCTTACACATCGCTGCAGCGACAAATTATCCAGAAATGGTGGAAGTTTTGATCGAAAAAGGAGGTTGGGAAACACCTGTTAATTTTGATTTTTTTGAACTTTAAACCAATTAAATGGTGTTGTCTTATTTGGGGTTAATGATTAAATTCTGTTCAATTTCTTAAGAGGCCAATAAAAATAAAAAAGCATTTTCCTGGAGCTTTATTGCATTACAACATGAATTAATGTACATTTTGTTTGTGTGCAATAAAATATCCTTCCAACTGTAATGGAATTAAAACTTTTCTACATCCAATAGTTGTTTATGTTGTGCATTCTTATCAAATATATTGCATTCATCCTCTAGCAAAAAAGGAACAAACTTTCACAATGTTTTTGCTGAAAGGCTTTAGCTTTGAGAAGGCACCACAGACAAATTCATTCCCGCCTCTAAATTCACGAAATGAATGCCCCCCTATAAAATAATATTTTGCACTACAAAAGTCTTAACACATTTTTCAGCTGACATTGAAGGCAAAACAATTGAAAATCAGACACCACTTCATTTTGCTGCAAGAAATGATGCAACTGAATCCCTTAAAGTTCTCATCAAACTGAATGCTGAAAAGGAATGCAAAGACTTCCGACGTAGAACTCCATTGTTTGTTGCAGCTGAACTGGGTTGGTAATTTATGTTATTGTTTCCATGGCCACCAGAAATTTGTTTCTACTTTTTGTACATATTTGTAGTTACTAAAATATTCGC
>QXVZ01010880.1:0-13813 GCA_008931825.1 Phallusia fumigata | reverse complement strand
GGCGACAGATTTTTTTGTCAATAAATATGTTTTCGCATATTTATAACACAACGACCAATATCAGCTTTATGAAAAGCAAATCACATTTTGCTGTCTCCATGATAATCTCCATGATATTTTTAAGGCTCGTCAAGCTTTGGACCAATTCCACAGAAAGGATCGGGCCAACAGAAAACAATATTTCTTCCTAAATCTACTGGAATCTATGCGCATACGTAAGTTCGTTGTTACATTATTCTTCGGCAAACGACTAGCTTCCAAAGCCACCACGCAACATTAATAGAGCACGTGGCTGCACAAACCCTAAACTAGCGGTTCTTGAAGTGGGGCCCGCGGTCCCCTAGGGGTCCGTGAAGCAATCTTAGGGGGCCCGCGAAACGTCTTTAGTCTCTCTTATTCGATGCAATATCGCGTGGTTTTAAAAAATATTTCTAATGATCGTTGCCTGCGCCCTTAGTGGCCCCACCGCGCGATGCTGCTTTGTGACATCATAAGTAACATAACGCGATTGTGACACACACAACCTGTTGCTGAATTGTAATCAAGTGAAGCAAGTTCGAGTAAAATTTTTAGTGGGCCGCGAGTCTTCGAAAAAACTGCAAGGGGCCGTTGTGCAAATAATTTTAAAATGTTTGAGAATCACTGCTCAAAACGTTTTATAAATATAAGTGGAATTTTGAATGTATGCAAAAATTGAAAACTTTTTGCAAGCTGTCAAATTTTTCCCGACAAAACCCTCAATTTACGCAAAGATTGCAGTAATAGCTCTGCCCGTAAACACAAGTATGCGAAACCAAAGTTTCGCCCAGATGTATTTTTCACAAAAGTTGTCGACCAAAAAAGTATTAGGTTACCACTTAGCGGTGCGCGTTAGCAAAGTAAAAACGCCGGCACTACACAAACAAGTAGCTAATTCAAACTTTTCTCCCTCCAATACAAGCTGTACAACATTGTGTGTGGGCGTTTGGGTCTCGAGAATTTTTGAATGTACACAGTCCTGCCTAAACCAGCCCTGCCTCGCGGATTTGTAATTGTCACGTAACAATACCCACCGCCGAGATTCCTTTTGTGGCATGTTTTTCCACAACCACCCAGCAAAGAGGCAACCTATGCGCTTTGGAAGAATTTGTTTGTGTTGGATTGCTGTAAAAATACAACTAGATACAGGACAGTGGTAGAGTGGTCTGATGAATTCTAATCATTTTGCCTTATTAAACAATGCTCGTATTTTAGAATTTAAAAGCGGTATGCATTACGGAATCCATTATCTTTATCGTCCCTGGCATTTTTTAGCTAAAATTTGATAAAAAAATACATTTTTTTGCAGAGGGCAAAGGCGCAAGTCTCGCTAAAACACCGGTAAGCTAAAACACCAATCTCAACATAAATCTAAAATCGATTTTTGTAAAGTTGTTGAAAGCGGCATGCTTTGGCGATCAAACAGTTTAACAGTAACTCATGTTTTCTTGAGCAACATAACGAAGGCTTGCACAAGACATGCAGTGAGATATCCGATAAAAGTTACAACGAATCCTCTTTTGTGTTACAAGCATGAGTGTTTTATAAACATCACCGAATTTTTCATGCATCTGTGTTTCTTTCTGACAACTTGTGTCATTGCGAAGTCATTTGTCATTGCGCATTGACGTTTTGCATTTCCAGCTTGAAGTAATAGTCAACTACAGGCAACTAGATCTGATCATGCATCCTGTTATCATGAGGTTGATTGACGTGAAATGGAAATTGTTTGGAAGGTGAGAAAATATTGTAACTTTGATTTGGTGAAATTATTGAAACAAAGCAACGTCAGCTTATACGGCCCGTTCCTTTCATTTTTTCGAAAAAAATACTTGTTTGTTTGTTATCCCCGATTGGGGAACAACGCCTGAATGCGTTATGTTCCTAATGAGTTCGCCGTAGAGCTACCTGCCTCATTGATGTAGTTCTATTGGATCATTCTTGTATTTGATTTTTTCGATTTTCGGACGTTGGTAACTTTAATCCAACCCATCGGGTCCACTTGGTTGGAGCAATGCCGCTTAAGTTTCGTTCTCCCGGGCAACGCAAGCGACTGAGACGGGAATAAAACCACATCCTTGCGAACACAAGGAAGTCGCGCTAACCATTTGACCTTCTTGGCGGCACAAATCCTCTAATTCTGTTTTTACGTCCGACTAAAACGCGTAAAACAACTCAGAAAAACATTACGCTTTGCAATGTTTAACTCTGATCTATCCAAGATAAACAAACTAAGAAAACATACAGCCCAAAAACAGAAGACCGCTTTTACTCTGACGAACCTTAATGTCGGTATTTCCCAACCGGTACATTCCCTATGCTGCAACACAAAACATAGAAATATTGATACTGTATGTGACTCGCGAATTTAGGGTTTAAAGCGGTTATGGCAAGTTCAAGTGGATTTTCTGTTTGTTTTAGGCGACGCGCGCTAAAGTCATTATTCCTCAACCTTCTATTTGTGATTGTGTGGACGATTCTTGGAGTCGCTGTACCCTGGTACGACAGAAGGGTCTACAATTTCCCCAATGTAAGTTTTGTTTGGTGTTTAAGGCAAATTCAGTCTTAAATTGGTGCATTGTCTGTGTATGTTATGAATTTCGGTCAAAACTAATGTGTATTAAACCTGTGTAAACCAATTACTAGTTGGGTAAACTAACTGCAAAATTCTAAAATTTAAAAACATGAAAACATCACGTTACATGTTTATTATGACGCCTTTCGTTTATTTTAATTTTCAACCTAATTTAGCGCCATCCACAGCATTTTAAAATTTCATGTATGGATGGACATATTACATCTAGTAGCCTTTAACAATTTTTTTCTCCCGCAATTACTGCATATTTATGTTTTTAAAACCTATTTTAGGGTCTTTTTAAACATTTTCCATAACTGTTTACATGTTTGCTTTTTGATTTCCCATTTTTCTCTCACAGGACGGATGGAGAGTGGCGTTGTTGGTCGTGGGAATCTTATTTGCTGTCTACTACGTCGTGTTCGAGATTCGGGAAATCCTTGGCTCAAGGAAGAAGTTTAAAATGTGGAAAGATTGGAGAGAGGCACAAATCAAACGAGATATGAAATTCTGTCATCCAAAGTGGCCCGAGGTAAAACACTTTAGTGGATCATAATTTTTTTTTCTCATTACCAATTTCTGTTCAGGGTTCTGGAACAAAACAAAATTTCTTTTTTTCCAAAATTCTTTAAAATCTAAAACAGTGTTGTTTTTAGCTAACAGGTTCAGTTAATTATCTCCTAATGCCCTGAAACCCATTAGTATCTCGTGCAATGATTTTGTATGATCAGTATAAAGAGGTAAGGGCCAAAACTGTAAGTGTTCAGTTTGGCCAAGTCACGAGCATCTTATGCTGATACTTGATGCTCGGCCGGCCGACCGACCATGCTTGGTGTCTTGTTACGTCACGATGTATGACGTGGCAATAAATAAGTCGCTGCAGTTTTTAAAGTTGTCAAGACAGAAAAGTTTGTGCGACGAAGATCGCCGGTTACAAAGAAAAATTAACAATCCCTGCGTTCCAACTTGAATCTTAAACCCATTAAATCCTGTGCTTATCAAAACGCGATATTCAGCAGATTTTGTCCGAGCACTGAGCATCTAAAACAGCGACTTCCTCGGGTTCTGACAAATTAATTCATCTTGGCACTTAAATGTTATCCGGGTATAATTTTGGCTGTTAGATTTACAAGTTTAGTTTGAAGAAGACCCTGATATTACTTTCCCTTTACAGGAGAAGAAATATCTTCAGAGAGAGGTTGATTGCCTGGATGATTTACTTCCAAGTTATTTCCGTGACTTCTGGAACTATTTCGATTGGACTGTGTACTTCCTCATATTCGTGGTTGTGGTGAGTTGTGTGTGAAGGTTCCCACATCAAATAGCAATTGCCAAACAGAATGTGCAATTATAATTTTCAGTATTTTTGTGTATAATTTTGTGCGTGTCAAAGTTGACTACCACGACGAACAAAATCGTCCATTTTGACAAGATACTGCCAGTTGGCTGCGCTTAAAAATTAATTTGTGCATTTCTTACTATAACTTTTAATACAGGCTTCTTTCTGTAATTAATAGTTCCCTTTTGTTTGTCAGCATGGTCTTTGCCTTATTTTCTGTGCTCTCAATAGCTACAAAGATAAATACTAAAAAAATCATTATGTTATTTCTACACAGATCGTCCACATAATTGAAGTGTCCACCCCTCAGAACCAGCCTTTTTGCTGCCCGACCGACCCAACCCTACCATGTAACAACACAGACCCAATAGTTTGTCAGAACGGATTTGTCAACAACCTGAATCTTAGCGCTTGGAACAATCGGATTTTCGTGGCACTCATTATATGCCTCTGGCTTCGACTTATGAAGGATACGAGAGCGTTTCGGTATGGTTGTCAAAAAGTAATTAAATGTTAGCTGCCTTGGTAATGACTAGTGCATAGACCAGATTTTTTTTCATTTCTAGTAATTTAATTCATTAAAACGAATAAAACTTGGGCTAAAACTATACTATAGATTTTTAACACTTTTAGTTTTGTGTACTACTAAAACTAGTGCAAAAATGTAAGTAATTACTTTTTATAGTAGCTTAATGGATAACGTTTTTGAAAGTCGTTGGCACTTTTTTCTGCAGATTTTTGGGACCATTCATTGTCATGATGGGCAAAATCACGTGGGACATTGTGCGGTTCGTGTATTTGTATTTGGAATTCTACATCCCGTATTCATGCGCGTTTTGGATGATTTTCGGTGAGATCCGACCGTCTAGAATTTTTCATCACATCTGCCTTGTATCTGCCTCGCGTTATTTTCATTCGCAACTTTGCACACTTTAATGGCGTTTTCAGACAGTTTAACGCTACGACTTCCGAAAATTATCGCCGAATTTAGTTGAAAATCTTTAAATAGACTTCCGTACTTACTATAAACTTTCCCAGACAAGGTATAAGATTTTATTTTTAGGCAGCTTACAATTTATGACAAACACAGCCAGGGTTGATTCCATATAACTGGGTCGCAACTTTGCTTCCAGCTTACCAGTCACATACCTTCTCTGTGTGACTAGGTTGTTTTAATATTGAAAGAATCACAGAATGTCAGCCTTGCAAGAGGCGTTATACCGAATCATAGTCGGCCTTCCAAGCATTTCCATTCAACAATGCATGGCTAGAAGGCCGACTATGATTCGGTATAACGCATCTTGTAGGCCTGACGTACTGTGCGTTATCTATGAGTGTGCCGTTATCGTTGGCCCGCTTATAAGCTAAGGACAGATCCCAGTATCAAATATGCGCAAGCATACAATTCACAACTAATTAATGAAAGTTGAAGTCGCACTTGATAAACATACCCAGTAGTGCATTCACATACGCGCAAAAACTATTCAAACTGAACAGGCACGACTATCTACAAAAAGTCGACGGCAATTTATTAACAATATCTCCCAAATGATTTTGTGCAGGTAACCTTGACGCAATCTCGTCAATGTCAACCGTGGATCGCATGCTCTTCTCCCTATATCGTATAACCCTGGTAGACGACTATCAGTTTGCTGAGATGCAGGTATACGACATCGTGATGGCATACATCCTTGTCGGAACGTTCCTCGGTATTTCGGCGATTCTGTGCATCAATCTGTTCATTGCTCTGCTGTCTGATACATTCCAACGGTTAGTTGTCAGTTGTTTGGTTGTAGTTTTTTATTGTTTTTTTCACACCAGTTTTAAACATGAATGGTACTAAATAGCTTTTTTGCGAAATTTGTCACGTGAAATTATTAGATGCCTATAGTATGACAGCTAATTTCTCTGCACTCAAACATCCAAAATGCAAAATAAATCATGATTAGTAGGCTTTCATTGTGGTAATGTTAATTTTAAGCCTCATGTTTATTTAGTTAAGCTTCGAAAAACGTTTTGCCAACAAAACTAAATGATTTTTGTTTCAAACTTTTGTTGCTGTTTATGTTCAGTGTATACGACAACGCCAACGCAAACGCGGTGATGCAACAAGCCACACTGATGCTAAACATCGAGGAAAGTCTTTCGTCACATTTGCGGAAGCGAGTCAGGAAGTAAGTAATAAAATTGGAACCGGGCAGTTCTCTACTGTCAAACGTATTTTGCAAACAAAAGCTTGGCATAGGCTTAACATTAAAATTAGTTTGTAGTACTAAATATGGTTTAGTTTGTTTCACAAAAAGTTGCATAAGTTTTCGTATTAAACTCGGTTTACTAAGTCAACTGCTCAGAACGCGTATCCCTCCTCCCGCAACCAATAAAGGAAGCAAGAACATTCCTCAAAGTGTCAGATAGAGTCGTGAAACTCCATCCAGCACCAAGCTTCATGCTCAGAGGGACCCGCTACGTCTCATCAACGCAGTTGAGGGTCTGTCATACTTGGATGACGTTTTCAAGATACATACTATAGAAATGATCCCTAAAAGTATGATCTTAAAACTTTCCCGGCGAATTGACGAAGTGATTGCGGCGGAATTTTTTTCGTTTGTGGTGCGCGCGCGCGCGCGTAAAGCCTATGATGTATGTGGCGTGCTTAGCGGGAAGTTTGTTAATCGAGTGGCCTGAACGTACGTTTAAAACAATTTGGACTGCAGTCTTTAACGAAACTGTTTATTGAGCGCACCCATAGGAGATAACAATATTAAATACTGGCGAAGTATTTCGACAACAAAATATTGCGCTGTTATGTCATCAAAAACCTCAGTAGCTAGTAGATAACATTTTTCTCAACCAAAAGAGGTATTTTCGTAATGCTATAATAGTTTTTAGTTGTGGCACCCGTAAGGTTATTACCTAACTTCGCATACATATGGCAAGTCTTTTCCTAAACTGTAGCCAAACCAATTTTTAAACCATTTTGTAGTTAACAAATTCTATTAGACATATACAACATCGTGAAACTAACGAACGGTGTTTCAAGTCATTCTTAAGGTGCTGTTGATAAAGGCAGTGCATGGCTATTCAACTAACACTTCTTAGCTGGCTTGTTAAGTTCCACGTGTTTTTGCTATACAAGGCAATACAGGGTAATTTTTTTGAAAAAATACTGGTAATCCCAACTACTAATTGTCCACAATCACGGTCTCATTTAAGTCAGTTCAAATGTAAACTTACACCCGAACCTGCGCACCACAAACATAGATGCGCTTCTGTAGTGATGTTGCTCGTTTTTTTCAACCATAAGTTAAGATCATACTTTTAGGGATCATTTCTATAGTATGTATCTTGAAAACGTCATCCAAGTATGACAGACCCTCAACTGCGTTGATGAGACGTAGCGGGTCCTTCTGAGCATGAAGCTTGGTGCTGGATGGAGTTTCACGACTCTATCTGACACTTTGAGGAATGTTCTTGCTTCCTTTGTTGGTTGCGGGAGGAGGGATACGCGTTCTGAGCAGTTGACTTACAAAACCAAATTTAATGTGAATACTTTTCTAGTCAATTTTGCCATTAGATTTGTGATCGAAGTAGGTTATTTTAAGTTAGAGGTACACTAAATCCTTGTTTTTTGAAATTTAGGAATATTTAGTGTTTAACAAATATTGGTTTGTTTGCGTATTTGCTAATAAGAGTTTGAACCAGTAGCTTCCTGTACATGTATTCTTATCTGTTATTATTTTGTTACTGCAAGCAATGCTATGGAAAAGTTAACATCGAAGTAAGTTATGCATCTTTACGTTTGTCTCCCTATACTATGATTTTCAACATAACGAAACTACTAAGTTACATAGTTTAATCTATTTTCGTGGATATGTGTCAAACTCAAGAAAACCGCTTTGTTCAAGCATAGAAAATTTTTGTAAGTCATTTCTCTACACGAATCCTGAAATTTAAGAAGAAACTGTTTCATAACCAAGGTACATCGAGATGAAGGGAAGTCCCGAGGAGTTGTACTATGACGACGACTTAACAGTAGCTCAGGATGCAGACTTAAAGAAAGTGACGATTCAGATCAAAGATCAAATGGACGAACTGCTAGAATACGTTCATAATGCTGAGACGGATAAAAGACTGTCGGTAAGTTGTAGCTTGTCTTTCCATTCTGAATTGAACAGGTTTAGTAACATGGCAATCCTGTAGTAAAAGCGCGCAACGGGTCACGTATCGAACTGTCCCGCGATGGTTAGGTGTTATCTGATAGAATTTTGAACAGTTTTTCCGAAATCAGATTGATCGGTTTTATACTTACTTCATTTTTCATCATAATAACAACAGCGATTGTTGAAACATTTGCAAAAATTGTTTCCACTATATACAAGCTCTCTGACAGATGGCTTTATAGAATAAGTTTAGACAAACTTTTTGTTTGTTGTTATTGTGGCGAGCTTTAGTGATAAAAAATCATATTTGAAACATTCCGCTTTCAAAGTTTCCTATTACTATGATCCATATTTGCCAAGTAAAGTTCGTACAAAGTGTCACTACAATAGTTTCCTGTCAAACTTCCTCAGTATTTTCACAACGAAATCAGTGCACATTCTGACAACGAATTGCCAAATCATGAACAAGTTTTGGCCCAACAAAATTTCAAAGCTATGCGGCGTCGGTCTTATCCCGGCGATAAAGTAAGACTTGCTGAAATTGCGCGTGGTTTTACAAAACAAAGTGTTTTGGTGGTGTGATAATGCTCCTAAACTGTTTCTTTTTTGTTCAAGAGTTGTCAGTTTACAAAACTTACTTATAGTTTAATTAAAAACAAAACTGCAAGAGAACTTGTATGTTGTGAATACATACTTCCGTTCCGTTACTTTATGACGTCACTAATTACGTCACGTTTTTCTTTTTCCCTCACTTGTGTATATCGCGCACTGTTTTAAGCTTCTCGTCATTATGCACTGGTTATGACATCAGCGATTGTTTAAACGTTTGTATTAAAATGTATTTACTATACACAAGCTCTCTGTGGCGGTATGTTTTAGGATCTTCAAGTCGGTGGCTTTGGTTCCTTACTTATAGCTGTTAACAAAGTTAGTTCTTAAAAATGTAGTTTTGCGAACTAACAGCGCTTTAAGTAAGCTGCGTATTTTGCATGTCGCACGACAATGTTTTCAGGCTGTGGTGTTTCGACAACATTTTTACTGATTATTTGTTTTCAATCAACACTTGTGACTTTTGAGTCAGCAGTTCGTTAACAAAATATTGAATACATGTTACACTACATTGTCAATGCTTTTGAAACAGCGAAGTAACAGTCTATGTGTGTATGTAGTATGTGGTAATGTCAGTCTATCGTGTTTAGGATGATCTTGGCATGACTCCAAGAAGCGGACGACCAACGATGAAGAAAACTTTTTCCGACGTGCTTGCAATGCAGAAGTCAGGCACTGGTGGAAGTGAGTAATTTCTCCAAAACCGGTAAAAATACGTTTCTGCTACCCATCGTTATGTCGAAACCATTTGCACTAATTTTTTTTTTAAGCAAACTGACTTAGATAGATGTTGGTTCTACCTAACGTGTATTTTACCATTTTGTAGCTGCTTCTGTCCAACCATCCGGGGACGTTGGTATGCTGCAACGAAGGGTGATAGACATTACATCGATGATAAGAGAGATGAAGGTACAACAGGCGACTTTGTAAATACGAACTCAATGAGAAATTGAATAGAACGCGTCATGTTGGGCTTGAACAAAACGTTAAAAAACAGTGATTCTTGTTTTTACGCGGCTCAGATAACGTTTGAGAAAATCTCGTGACCCACTGTCACATCGGCATGACAAGCTGAACTCGTTTTAAACTGGTTGCGACACAAACGCACATTGTTTTAAACCAGGATAGCAATTTACTTCAATAAACTTCATTGAGAAACTTGCTGTCAAACACAATCAACCAGTTTCTTAATTCTTGGACACAATTAATGGGATTGTAACATTTTCATTTAGCACCAGTATTGATTCTCTTTTTGCGCCAAACTCACCCTCCGATATGAGTCCCCGCCATATAACGCCTTATAATGACGGTGTAGATGCACCGCGTGCAATCTTGATCCATCAATTGTGCCCACTTTTTCGCGCCTCATAACATCTCAACGTTGCGCAGCTATTTCCGGCTTGGTGATTGTTTGATTGAAATTGTGTTGCTAATATTTCTTTCACCAAGCAAAATAAACTCAACTTATTTGCAAACTGCTGTATGGCACTGGTTGAGAAACACTGCATTTTTGTTCTTCCGTTAGGTGGCGCAGACAGCACAGGAGCAGTCCCAGAAACGGTTGCGCAATGACGTCAAGGAGATCAAGCAACTCCTGTGGAAGTTGGCAAGAGACAAATCCTTCGGTGGAGGAGATCTCCCGGAGGAGCGGGGATCTCAGGATCGGACTCCATCACCCTCCAATAGGTATATAATCTCAGCTGTGTTAAAAGGCTGTGACTTAATTGGGGATTTTATATGTATCACCTTGCTGTGAAACTAACGATAATTGGGGTCGTGAATCTTAAGTAAATTTACATTTTAACCTACCCTGAAATCTAACGTTAAAAAATTAGCTGGTCTCAACCTTTAGTTTTTTATTATTGTTGTGTCCACTGCTCTTTAGTGGTGTTTAAATAAGTTTGCTTTGTCTGAAGGGCGCCATCTCGTGGGCCAATCACAGTCGACGTTGATCCGAAACGCTCATCGGACCGAGGCGAAGGCAGCAACATCTTCTCGAAACGGTGAGACATCACACATTCACAAAAACACCTCTCACTTCAATCGCTTATCGCGCCGAGCTTGCAGTTGCAACAACTCAACGTTATCCACTCGACTTCGCATTTTTTTTCCAGACTCTATATAAGACTTGCGTTTAGGCATTACATTTTCAACACGAACCGTAGGGAACCGCGTTTTAATTACACAACATAGAATCACAAGACACGAACTTGTATAGCAGCTTAATTATTAATTGCCATAGAGCTTGTGTACAGCGATTACATTTGTAATGCAAACGTTTCGACAATCGCTGTTGTCATCATCATCGCAAAACGACTTGATAGCTTAAAACTATGCGTTATGTTTAAGTAAAGTAAAAATGAAAACGTGACGCAATTAGTGACGTCATAAAGTAACGTTTGCAATACAATGTATTCCTTACGTTGAAGTTCTAGGGCAGGTATATTTTTAATTACAATACCCAACATTTCGATTCCTTCTTTATGTTGCATACAATTGTTTTTGCAGACGCAAGGAACCGGTTGATGACGAAGTGCTTGCACGCATGGTTGCGCCCGCACCCAGTGAACCGGAACTGGATGTGAGGTAGGTGTCAAATTCAAATTAGTGTAATAAATCGCAGTAACACATTATTTTCTGCATAAATCAAACTTAAATCTGCCTTTAAGCTAAGAAATACTTTTTTTGCGGTTTTCTTGAACAAATCGAACCGATTTTCTTCAACATGACGTCATTTGCATTGTGACGTAGACTCTCCCCCATCAGTCCGGAAGTGATCGAGATGGCGCCACTTCCGGGTTCTGCGACGTCATCAAGGGGTTCAACCTCCCTCCCCATAACTGTTGACGTCACAGTACATCGGGGTGGCCAGGGTCAAGGGTCAAGCGTTTCACCTGAGCAAGCAGATTCATCCAATGCGTGAAGTGGTGAAAGTCTGTAAATGCTGGACAACCTTCAAATGCATTTGGCATCAGTTTAAATGTTGACCAAGTTATTTTAAACTTGTTTCTTATACTTTGCACCTCAAGGCTGAAAGGAAACGTTTAAATGAAGGCTGTAAAAAAGCAAAATATGCACACCTATTTGAATATTAGCTAAAGCATTAACTACTAATAATAGCATGGCTTTATCAATTGTTAAAGCCTTTTCACCAAGGTGTGTTCATTCGCTACTTTAACATGTTAAAATAGTTTCTTGTTGTAGATTTTTTAGTATTTCCAATTCGGTTTTTCTCAACCGTAGAAATGTTTCAGTTGTTTTTGCATAGAAAGCGTAATTATACCTTGTACATAGCTTGTCATGAAAAGCGAAATCACCTATTTATGTAAAGAAGCATTTGCTGCGTGCAAAAAATATATCAATGCAGTTATTCATTAATTTCAACAGTATTTTGCTGATAAACTCCATCCACACATTGCTACTTTTCTCTGTACAGACCCGTCCAATGCACATCAATTTTGTTTGTTACATTTTTTTATCATGTACATGCGGTACATGTTGTTTCATACTGTGAATTTATTTTATTGTGGAAATCTTTTTAAGTTGCAATTATGTAAAACTCACTTTTAGTGCCTCGTTTAAATTTATGTGGTTTCTTAATGTACCCAAGATTACCTTCCGAAAATCGTTTTTCAATTCTTTCAAAGTCCCCCCTTTCCCTTAGACCTTGAATCCGCAATTACATCGTGAAAAGTTAACTTTCATTCCAACATGTCTTGACTATGTTTGCACACGTTTTTATTGTATCGCGTTTTTACTAAATGTTGTAGCAAAACGATAACGCATCGTTACAGGTTTTGCATGTGTGTTATGTGTTTACCATTATTTCGGTTCTACCTCCAAAACAGACGTCCTAAAAATTTTGCTTTTGATAGACGATCTACATATCAATCTTGTGTGTTTTACCAATCCGTACCTTTCCAAGTTGGAGAACTTGAAAACTGTTTTAACGTGCATATTCCGTTTTTCCATGTGTTTAAATACAAATTACTGTGATACACTTGTTGTGTGCAATTAGTATATGTTTAAACATTTCAGGAGTATAATGTGTGTTTTTTATACAGGGTAAAACAATTACAAAAACACACCAAAACATATTCTGAAAAACATGAACCTATGTATTATCACCTTCTTTTACATAAATACTCGAAAAAATCATCAGCAAACCTTCCTGTTGAGAGTTCCTCTTCCAGCATAGTTCTTGCAAATGTTTTGGTAAAATCACACCAATAACGAATGAAATGCCAACAAAAGATTATGGATATTAAATGATAAAGGGTTAGTCTGTAAACAATGTCAACAAAATGCAGAAAAAATGTTGTTTGTGACGTCACCCGTGCTCTGTAAATCAAATACTCAGCGTTAAATCGAGTTAAATATTCCACAAGTATCGGTATCAAAAAAACCATTTCACCTCACCTTGAGTTGTATGTTGTTGCAACTTTTTGCATCAATTAAAGCTGTAACATATAACCTACAAACTTAATGTGTTCCATTTGTGAAGCAAAACAGGATATGTTTCCTTCTCAAAGCAGTTTCCAAAGGCTGATCCATAATCAAATATAAAGCGATGATAGTCGAAAATCGTCACCTAAACACGCTTATGCCCATAAATTATTCAACTAAAATTAACAGTGCGTAAAATTTTACCTTCTTTTCAGATGCTTTTGCTTCAACAAAACGTTACTCTCTGCTATGCTCACTAACAAAAAGGCTTCAACCATGTGGCTGTACGCGTGTTAACAACCAGCTGTTCCCAGAGCAATCGGCAAGCAATTAGCGCAAAGTGTGTGCTGGTATCCCTCGGGTCTGACACACCTGTAGATAGGAGACGCGCGCCGCCCTACTGCTACAGTCACGCCAACACAGTGCATTAAAAATACATAAAATCGTGGATCATCTGAAAAAGCGCAAATGATGCCTTTGATTGGAATTGATTTGTTGAATTGGTTAGTAATGGCATAATATGCAGTGGGGCTCATTAAAGGATTCATTGTGAGAAATTAGCCTAACTTCCCCCAAGGTTTAAAAAAACATAAACATATTTGCACCTAGCGACGTGTTCGTAATTTTATCCGCATAGGTGGTGATTAAAAGCGAAATGCTTTACTA
>QXVZ01010876.1:10748-29771 GCA_008931825.1 Phallusia fumigata | reverse complement strand
CTTTGAAGGGTTGAACAGAAATGCAGGCAAACAGAAAATTCGTTGAAATTTTTGGGCACTTCGTTAAAGTTTTGATTTAATTTGAAATTCACTTGCCTTGCCTTTTTTTAAGTTTTATTACCGGAACATGGTAAACAAACATTGTACTGTATTGCATTAAATTTCGTTTTTGACCATAAAAATGTAGAGCAATACACAGGTATTTTGAGAATGGGCCATTGTGCAATCAAAAAAATTTGGTATTGCATTTTGTGTGCATTCTAGTAAAAAAAACATAGTAAATCTCATATTTAGCAAACACACATGTATTCATGTAACCACAGGTTGATCCAAAATGAAACGTACCCCGGTAGAAAGGAACCAAGTTCGCAGACAGAAGAGCCAACATGCCCATTGACAAAAGGTTTGTACATACCTTTGTGCTTTGAAGGGTTGAACAGAAATGCAGGCAAGCAGAAAATTTGATAAAATTTCTGGGGACTATGTTTTCAAATTTTGTTTTGAATTCATTTAAAATTTACTTGGCTTGCCTTTTTTCAAGTTTTGTTACCGGAACACGGAACACTGTAAACAATCATGTAGAACAATACGCAGGTATTTTGAGAATGTGCCATTGTGCAATCAAAAAAATTTGTAATACATTTTGTGTGCATGGGGTTAAAATGATGTAGTAAATCTCATATTTAGCAAACAGCCATGAATTCATGTAACCACAGGCTGATCCAAAATGAAACTTGACCTCATAAAATTATTTAAAAAGGTAAAATTCCTATATCAGACCAACATGCATGCGAAAAACAAAACAACACATTTTTAAACATCATAGCAGAAAAAACCTGCTTTATGTTGTCAATGAGTTACAAGATATGTCACATTCATTGTGTTTTTCGTCATATGGCATACCCAATTTGCCAAAATATGTTTTAACGATAAAAATACTAAATAAAACAAAATTTACTAAGCAGATTTCTAAACAAACAGATACACTTAGTAAAGCTTATTTGATGCAAGTTTTAAAATCTGTACAGGAGGCATAGAAATTGGCTGTTTGGGCTAACTTCTTAATCGATTACTAAGTTCCCAAAATCAGGATTTAAGAAATGAATAGCACAGTTTATTGTTCCTTAGGTTGGACTGAACCAGGAAACTAAGTCTAAGTAGTCCTGCTTTACAGGCGGAAAATGTTTTTGGCTTTAGAAAAAAAAGTTAACTTACCAGTTCATCATGGCATCTTCTGAGAATCACTTGTAAAGAAGGGTTTGGTGTCAGTTGCAATTATTTAGAAATAAACTTTTAACAATATTTGCTGCAAAGAATAATTTATACAATGTTAAACTGCACTGGTTAATTTCATTTTGTGAGTAGAAATGAAACAATTTGAACACATACATTTTATTATTAATGCCACAATGGGCCGTCTCAACACACAAACAGTTTTGTCACAAAATAGCATTGCAGTCTATTAAAGTTTTAATGCTGGTCCCACCAACTACCGAGTGTATGAATTTCAATCATGCAATTATAATCTAACATCATAAGCATGCACACATAATTTTGAAAGGGAAAAGAAGTGTATTCTATAGATTGGATTAGCTTATGTATACAAAAACTCTTTTAAAATGCATCCGATCTCCAAAAAACTGTTGCTGTTATGTGCAAAAAATTAATGCAGTATTTCTACCCTTTGTTATGCTCTTCAACCATTTCTAACTCATTTGGATCCTGCTGTATTGCATTATTTTGGTTTCCAAACATTAAAAGTTTGTGCTAGTGATAGGCAATCGGGGCAATGTAACACTGGGAAATAAATTAAAAGAATACCCGCTGTGTGTAGCTGGTTAACGATCAAAAAATAGCCGCAAAAATGACAATGGCAGTTCCATTTATGCATTTTTTTCTGTTTTTCACTGACATTGTACAAGTTTCAAATTTGTGCCCATTCTGTGCTACATGGCATTGTTGAAATTGGGCTGTGAATTAAAAAGAATGCCTACTGTGTGAAATATGACCATTGACAGTTCATTTAACAGCGAATGGAATACTTCGGGCCAAAGAAAATTACTTTCATACATCATTAAATTTAAATATTATTTAACCTCAAACCGAATTTTTTTTAAAATCAGATGCCCACTTACATCACATACAAGGCGGCTTCAGGCAGAAAAAAGTTAGAGTCAAGTACTGCTGTAATTTTCGCGCGCGAGTGAAAACTACCATTAGGAGAAAATACCTACCAATTTTTCAAGAATTGCAAAACCACGAGACTTTTTATTGTCGAAAAATTCCCTGGGGATGTTTGCAACCGCTAGTGTCACGCATGAACGACTTTCACAAACATAGAAGTTTTTGTTTTTATTGGGGAGTTTTTTTGTCACAAAAAGGTTTAGGATATTACGTGACAAACAGCTCAAAAGTAGATGCATTAAAGTTTACTACTAATTTAAAGGAGCATCTTTTGCACAAAACTCTGTGACACCCCAAACTACCAATAGTACTANCTTTTTATTGTCGAAAAATTCCCTGGGGATGTTTGCAACCGCTAGTGTCACGCATGAACGACTTTCACAAACATAGAAGTTTTTGTTTTTATTGGGGAGTTTTTTTGTCACAAAAAGGTTTAGGATATTACGTGACAAACAGCTCAAAAGTAGATACATTAAAGTTTACTACTAATTTAAAGGAGCATCTTTTGCACAAAACTCTGTGACACCCCAAACTACCAATAGTACTACTGGATTGAATAAAATGCTCTTTAAATTGAATTAGGTTGTTTACTAGAAGAAAAAAACAGCAAAAAAGAACTACTTATGCTGTTGTGATAAAATGGGTAAATATTAAGTTTATTGCTCTTTCTACTCATTGAAGTTTAGTAGCAGAACTGTGATATTGACATCCGTAAACACGCAAATATTATGCACATCCGATTGTCCCACGGCTGACAAGCGAATAAAAAAACACTTGTGCCGGCGTGGTAAAAAATACATAAGTCGGACAGCACTATGCAGTCAGCTATTTCTATACCACAGCAAACAGGAAAAACGTTAAAAACAGCGCGTTTTGGCGTAAACAAGAACAGGTGCGTTTCTTTGCACTGCCTTGCAAGTTGACTGCACAAATCTCCCAAGAAAACCTTCCATAAAAGTGTCAAATCGTGTTTGCAGACTTCACCGAAATGCGAGGTAGACTTCTACGGTATCGTGCACGTCACGCATTGTCTACGAGATGCGTCGGTTTATCCGTGTTGGTTTATCTGCTAGTGGAGACAGGAATGATGATGTTGGCAAGGTTGGACGTCGGTCAGACTATCTCCAACATACAGAAGGAACTGAAGAGCCATCTAAAAAGAAACAGCGTAAGTTTAGTTTACCGCGTTGTTCGTAAAAATACTATTCAGTTGTTCTTTCATCTTATGACAACATTAGCGGCATGTTTCAGTTGTTGGATGGGCAATCAGAAGCTCATGACTAAAATAATAAGAATATTTTTTTCTTAAATTCAATTAAGGGTTTATGTGTGATGACATCAAACTTATACGTCATCAAGTGTGAGCCCCAACCAAGTGAAAATTGGAGAACACTCATTATTTCATATTTCATTATTTCATTTTACGATTAAATCTTGCATGAGTCATATTGGGTCGCTATCATTTCTTTTACAAGGCATATAAACTCAACTCAAGCCATTTTTTGACACATTTCTAAGCTTTATTTCAATAACATTTGTACATGAAACCCGAATAATTTACCAAGTTAAATAATAGTTAAAACAAAAAGTTAAAAGTTAAAAACAAAAATAACATGTTTACAGCTTTATAACAGCAGCGCATTCCAAGCCGATCTGGTGCGCGAGGCCAGAGAGTTGGCAAACTGTCAAGAGCCGGATACCAGCGCCGGTTACGTCATATGCGACCGTTTACCATTCACTCGCATAACGTGTGGTGAAATGGCGACAGATGGATGGGAACTGCCTGTACCTAACATGGTTCACCTGGTGTGGCTTGGAGACCCGTTCAAAATGAGTTACTTCCATCAGTACCTGACTATCAGATCAGTAGCAAGTCTCCAGCGACCAACTGCAATATATTTTCATCATGGTAATGGGAATGATATCGGTAAGTTATCACCGCACGATAGCAGAGGTAAAATTCTCTGTGGTCGTAGGCATTGTCCAGCCGTCGGCAACTTACTAAATGCAGTGTGCAAGTTTACAAGTTATGTATCTATAGCAATGACTCCGTGTACTTTGTTGACGTCACTGCTTGAAACCAAAGAAGGCGTAAAACTTCACAAAATGTATTGGATTATGAACTCGTAAACTGGCGTGCCATAAATAATCACCTCGCGTCCCGAGTTTTAGTCTAGTTTAGTTTATTTCGCGCTCTTCGAGCCGCGGGGTGGCGAAAGACCCTGGGGTCACCACCCCTAACTTCGAGGCCGGTTAAGATGCACAAAAACAATCACAAGCGTGTGAACGGGGAAAAAGTAACACGAAAGCAAATAAGTGAAAAACAGAAAAATATGCAAATAAATGAAACAAGGAAACGGATGTGGAGGTGACGCGTGAAAACTAGAATGTGGGAAAGCGAGAAAGTAACACAGAAAAAACCATATAGTAACCATAAAACCAAAAAATAGTAACCAGAAAAACAAAAACCATAAAAACCGACCCCTGGCATATAGTCTATAGCAGTGGTTCCAAACTTGTCCAGCTCGCGAGCCACTTTTAAACACAAATTTTTGGAGGGACAAATACGATATATTGCGAAAAAGTGACAATAAAAAAGCTAAGATATGAGAAGGAGCAAAATAGTGATTGTTTTTATGCATAAGGCTCCTCTAGTGACCAATAATCCTGAGATAAACTGTGGGCTTTGCGACTGACTTATACGTATGATTACACTTTAAAATGCCTTGGCTGGAAAGCGCTGGTGTACAGAAAAAAACACTTTAAAGAGCTTTTTCGTATTTTGTGCCAAAATTTTGACAAATATTATGCTTTTGTGAACTTTTCGGTGTTTAGAAATGACGGAACTATGGAGAAGAGTGTTGGACGAAATCCCATGCGTCAGGGTCTTACAAGCCGATCCGCCTTCTTCTGCATTCGGACAAATAGTAAAAACGAGAGAGTTTTCTCTATTTCTACATGCAAACGTCCTGTGTTTTTAAACAATAATTTCTGTACTTATCCATATTTCAAATTATATTTTTTACGTAACCAGCTGAAGAACCCAACTGCGCAATCTGATTTCTATCGTCTGTTGGTTTTGCAAAAATACGGTGGAATTTACCTCGACCTTGACGTCATTACACTTAAACCGTTTGATTGGTTGAGAAGTTTTCCTGTAACTTTGGGCAGGTGAGAGCCTTGATAAATATAAGTCAACAACTGCAACTTTTGTATTGAGATATTTCTTCACTTGCTTGATTAAGAAGGTTAACAATTATGGTTTTATCAGCAGCTTTTAATATTTACAACAATCACATTTTCCTTGTTATTTACTTCTGCATTTTGCATTTGTATTTAGATCTTTACTGAACAAGATTAGCAACGGGATCATTCTGGCTCAACCAGGCGCTCACTTCATTCAACGTTGGATCGACAGTTATATCACACTGGACACAATCAAAAACAAACCATTCTCCTACTGGGGACTGGTGGTGCCCTACCAACTTTACGAAACAAGTCAGGGCGACGACAGTGAAGTTCACCTTGAACTGACCTCTATGAACCGTCCTAATCCGTTCCAGGACGGTCTGAACTCGACCACCAGCGAAAATTACGATCTCGATGGGAATTATTTTCTTCACGTGCACCCGCAGGTGTTTCCACTAACCAGCAACGAGCATCTGTTCGCGGCTCGCGAGCGCCACGTGAGGACGATGGACAACACTTACGGGGCGGCGGCGCGGGTTGCGCTGTTCGGCTCATCGGATTTAGTGTTCTTGCCGGGTGAGACCCCTTTTGCGAAAATGCCAACGAAAAAGTTGGAAGATAACGCGCCATTTAGCGGTGACGGAACGCCAGGCGAGGGACTATTGGAAAGACTATCGGCAATTTTTCAAACGACTGACTGAACAACGCAGAAAACGCACAGAGGTGTTTTTTATGCACTTTATTGACATAATTGTGCAATTCGGCGCAAACTGTACAAAAATGGACGCAACAATACTGCATCGTTCTAAAAAGTGTTATGAAAGGGTCCAGTGCTTTCCCCAAAAAATTAGACGTACAAACACACTTGAGAATCGACAAAAAACATCATTGATATCTAAAAAAATTTCGGGTTGCTTTGACCGTTTTTGGTTGGGTTAGTGGTTTCCAATCCGGGGAGAATTTTATGAGTTAAGGGAAGGAATTTCAACTTTAAAGTTAAGTTATTCATGACAAGTATTTTTTACGTATACCTGTGGTTCCAAAGCTTTTAATATTACTTTAACTTTATGTAACTAAAGAAGGAATGTAAAGTTCGAAAATAAGCAAATAGAGGAAATGTTTCAGAAAGGTTGGCCGTTTCAACATGTGTAAAATGCAGCAGTGCCACAAATAAAAATGTCGCAAGCCTTTCTCCTCATCCGATTTATCTGTAAGCTCTTATTTCTTCACCGGAAGTCGAAGGTTCCTCAGGTTTCGTTTCTATTATGGAGGAGGGTCGGGACTTCCTTCCATCCTCCTCGTTGTCGCTATGGAACACGAAAACATGTTGAATGTAAAAAAAGATCTATAAAGGCAACAAACTTTTTACACGCGCGCACGCTTTAAAGCGAGTTTCCAACGACCTTCGCGCAAACAACCGTGGCATATGCATTTGGTAGTAGGTTAAACACTTGCTTGAAACAAGGTCTTACTGATTTGTTGCCTAGCACAGTTGTTTGTGTGTACTCAAGGTTATTTGACGAGGTTTAGACACCGGGACAATCCTGAGTACGAATCCCAATCAGGTTTATTGCGTTTGTATTTAGAGTGCTCAGACCATTCGACCAAGCGCTTGCCCTGTTTTCATACTTTTATTACCTTGACGACGAGCTCGATGTTCCCGGGCGCCCTCCAGCGTTTTTCCATCCGTTAGCATCATTCCGGCTGGAGACGCTCTTGAGCGATTCGTTCTTCTGGGTTCCCATGGTCGATGTCGAAACTTCTGACGCGTCTGTGTCGATGTCCTTTGAAAATCCGCTGGGTGTTCGCGAACTTATGGAACTTGAATCGTCGATGCTCGTGCTACGCGGATGGCTGATGGGGAAAAAGTGAGTTTAATTTACACAATTCACGGTTTTAAATATTCTCAATAGGAAGATACAAGTCAGTACTTGTGTGTAAAACATTCTCTATATGTTTCGACTAACGCTATTATCATCAGAAATGACTCGAAGTTGGTTCATGACGTCACTAATTGCGTCATCTTGTACTTTTTCCTCACTTGTGTACAAAACACTTGTGTACAAAATGCTTTTAGGCTTCTCGTCAATATGCACATATTGATAACAGCGATTGGTAAAACATTTGTAATACAATGTATTCACTATATAGAAGTTCACGGGTAGTTATGATTTTAATTCGTGCATTCACGTTAAAACGATCGCAATTTAATTCTTCTTCTCACCTGTAGATGCTTCCTCCGTCCTGGCTCTCAAGTCGGTATTCTTTACCGGAATCCATGGGAAGATCCCGAACCACCGGGGTCCTGAACTCCTTAGGATTGCTGTAACGGGAAGAGTCGGAGCGGCCGGTGGCAAGAGGAGGAGCGAATCTGGGAGGAGGAAGAGGAGGATGAGAGAAGGAAATAATGATAACGAGGGGACGCATATTTTTTAGTTTACATTTTAAACAACGCGTTGTTTGAGTTTAGACGAGTCCGTGAAACAGTTTGGCTCCGCGACCATCTCGAGACATACAATATTATTTTTTAGTTCCACACCAAATTTCTCGTCATTTTCTTATTCTTTATTACCACTTGTTACGCACAATCCCCTTTGTTACACAATACTACCTTCCAGTAGTGATAAACTGTCATTTATCTTACTGCTAAATTTATTGTTTGCATTTTCATTGAGTTTGCGAGTGCTGAGGCAAAAATTGTTCGTAGTTCTACTCACTTATTGCTGCTGGGCTGAGCATAATCGCTCATCATGTCCCTCATGTCACCCATGGCGAAGGGGTCCATATACCCCGGCATGAACTGAGATGAAGCGCCCCCGTTGTACTGGGAGGGACCGGATCCACTGAACTGAGATGGGGCACCGCCGTTGAACAGGGAATTTCCCGACATCATACGCGGGTCCTACAATAACAGGAAACAAACAAAGTTGTTGATGAGTTCAAGTTAAGCAAGCTTTGTGAGCGCGCTAAACCCATTGTAGTTTACTGTGCAACAAAACTTTAAACCACTACAAAAAAGCAAAGAGGGCAATGCATCAAAAAGGTTGGGAACCACTGGTTCAACAAGTCAATCACGTTCTTAGTTGTCGAAAAACGGGACGAAAGATCCCAAACCTATTAGCAAACAATCGAGGTTGAATGAGAAACAAAAATATCTAGAGCTTAAGTCCTTACATGACCTGGATATGTCTTGGTACCTGAATGTTTCATGAATGATTTTTTTCCAAAATCGTTACATCCAACACTGAGCTTAACAAACATCATTTACTAATCTGATCACGTTAATGCAAACCATGTTTAAGGATTGTTTATTAAAAATAATGACATAAAAATGAAAGTTTTTTCTGGATATAGGCCTTTAAAGTTGTAACAGATCCCTACCTGTTCTATCATGCGACCAGCAGGCCCTGCTGGTCCCGTCCCTGGTTGCCTTGGTGGCCATGACAACGGCACGTGACTTGCAGTGGCCAATCCGCTTCGAGGAGACACAGAGTATGGGATGGTGAGGTTTGCGAGACGAACACCGGAAAGTTNGCCTGAATTTTTTAAACCTGCTTGAGACTAACGTAGGTGGCTTATGACCTACACCTAACAACCTAAAATCTGAATATACTTAAAAACAGATTTTCGGGAAAACAGTACATTAATACAGCTGGTTAAAATATTTTTATAGCAACCCAATACCTGCAAAGTCCCTCGTGCATCGGCGGCAGAAACTCAGACTTCGACATATCGCTGTTGATCGCAAATAACTGGTTGGAAACTCGATCATGCGGATCCACTCCACCAATCACAACCATCCGACGATCGTTTGAACGAACCTGCAAAGTTAAGCGGGAAAGATTTCATTTGCTGTGTTTTTAACGTGTTAACGTAACAACTACTGCTACGAACTAGAAGTCCTGTTTCAGTATTCACGACCGTTCACATGTTTTTACCTGAATATAATCGGGTGCAGACATAAAGTGATATTCGTAAGTTTGGTTTATTAATCTCGTCAATGTCATGTTGGTATATCTCGTTAATAATTCTTCATCACATTTTGCAAAGTTAAACAAAAGAAACTGAAACACCACCCATACTTCAACTGACTTTGGCAGCGTCTCAGTTAATGACGATACACGTTTAAATCTATGATTCTTAACGTGGGTGCTAGCGCCACCTTGAGGGCGTTTGTTGTTATTAAGGGAGAACAAATGAGCGATAGAGAGCGCTGAGAGAAAAATGGGCAGTTAAAACGGAATACAACGGCATAGCAAATTATGTCAAATTATCCTTCAAACAATGTTAAGCATAATCCCTAGCCGTCGCATTGATATTGTCCGTAAAAATAAATTCGCTTATCCATTTGACTATTGAGGGGACGTTTTCAAATCACCCAGCTGTTCAGCGGGCGGGACAGAAAAAAATTATGAGAAGCACTGGTTTAAACAATGGCAAAATGACCGACCTGGGTTCTGGACGACTGCAGAATCGGCTGAGAGTGTGGTAACATGTGGTAATTTGAAGCTTCCAGCAGCAAGTAGTTGCATTCCACTCTCATATACTCCACGAAGTTGACGTAACGAAGCAGGTCACGTGGTGGAATGAGCGGGAAATGGATTTTCTCCATCAGAACTCGAACGTGTTGATATCTGGACGTGAATGTTGAGTTAACATCGACTTAAAAGTTTGAAATGCGTTGGATTTAGTTTGTACCCTTAGCCAAGACACCAGTTATGCATTAAAACAAATCCCTTTAGATTTTATTTGAACAATAAATTAATGTGCCGATGTATGCGATATATATATTCTGACGGCGCCTTTAGAAACGTTGGTTGGACTTTCGACGCACCAGCGATAAGAATTTAATGAATACGCTTATTATCAAAGTTGTATTTATTAACACAAAAACAGTTTAGCTACGAAGCGGAATTATTTTGTGACGCGCAACACGACGCACAGTTTTAAATATTGTATTTGACACGACAAATTGCAGTAGATTACTTCAAAGTTCTTGTGTTTAGTTAGTTGGTTATTATTACAGTTTACTCACCTGTCAGATATGTACAGCAACCATTGTCTACTGGCCTCAAACAACTCCAACTCAGAAACGTTCTTGAGTGAATAGGAATCGAGTAACAAACTCATGTTGTCCACAGTAAGTTTCTGAAATGGCAAAATTTTTAACTAAAGGATAGTAACGTGTTGGAGTGGGATGAAATGACTATTAATCTTGTTTGACTTGACATAATTAGGAATTTAGGCTGGAAAATGATATAAATTTGATTAATGCATAAAAAATAAAAGCACGGATCTGTTCATAACTCTCATCAAAAATATGCTGGCCCAAATAATTGTTAAAAGCGACATTCATTAAACGTTATACGTAGTAGTAGCTTTTAGAACTATTTGCTCCAGCATATTTGTGATAAAAGAGATATATTATGAACCTTTTTTAAAACGTAAAAATCCAATACAAAACTCGTTTTTAAACAAAACAAACGTGTTTTTAGTTTTTCAATACCTGAATTTCTTCAGTTTTCACCAGCTCATTAAGATGTTCAGCAATAAAACTATACGATTTATCTTCAACACCGTTTAGCTGATATTTCTCAGCTATGTGGATGATGTCAACACAATTGTACACCGATATCTCGGATATCAGAAACGCCTACAAAAAATTAATTTTAATTAATTTACATGCGTTATCTTAAATAATATTGGAATAAAACACAGTTTCTTGTCAAACTCTATAAATAACTTGTTTCATTTGTGTTTGATTTCTTTGCTCAGAACAATATGATTTTAGCTTGTTTTAAAAGATAGGTAAAATTAAAAAACGCAATAGGTATTAATCAGTTTATAGTTTCAAAATACACAAACGGATGCAATTTTCTCAGACCATTAACATCAGAAAAACTGCATTGTGCCAAAATCCTAAAATAGCTTGTATTCCTTTAGATTGGTGTATTATTAATATTCGTGACTTGTGTCAAATAAAATCAAACTTTTACATGTGTTTTCAATTTTTTGCCAGTTTTACCAAAATGTTTTTTGGTTTTCTATGAAATATACTTTCTCTGTTAAAAACAATGGACTAAACAGAAAAAATAATAAACAAAATAAGCAATATTCAGTTTATAATTTCAAAAAACACCACATGGATACAAATTGTTTGGAACATAACCATAAGAAACATTTAGAAGTTGTGTCGTTGCTAACCTTGCAGAAGTTGAGAATTGGTTTCAACTGCATGTGCCCAGCAGCCGAAAGAACACACTGCACGTTTTTCATGCTCAGCTGAAGTTCGGAGGTGTAGATGAACCCGAGGACATGCCGCAAACCTTCAGCGTTCACCCCTCGAATTTCTACAATCTGTGAATGCGAAATGTCACAATTTGGACAACCACCATTAACCTGCAGTTTGCAACACTTTGTTGCATGTTAATAACATTATTACGCCAATCTCAGTCTATTGTGAGCCCCCGTCACAAAACGCCTTGTAATAACAGTGTAGCTGCAGCGCGTTCGACCTTGATCCACCAATTGTGCCCTTCACTTTTTGCGCCTCATAACGTCGCAGCTATTTTCGGCTTGGTGATTGATTTAGTGTTATTGTGTCGCCACGATTTCTTTCACCTCAGTTTGCTCAATTCAACTCAATTTGCACTGAATCCACAACCAATTTGGCAATGGTTGCGTTAAACAGAGTCCTATTCATAGCATTATTCTTGATTTCAAAGTGCCCGCCGAAATAGAACACAAATTAAAAAACCTATCGGTGATTTCCCTTTGTATCAATAGAAACAATAACATTATAAATTGTATTTCTATGTTTCTTTCACTAATTGTTACCTCGTGTTCGCTTTTAAATCCATCCTCGCTGTTAAAAAGATTTCTCAAGTAAGGACTGCACGAGGCAAGAACGTTCTTGTGAGCGGTGAACGGCTGCTCCTGAGCCACCAGTGTGACGTCACAGAGAATTTTGTCTTGTCGAAGATCATTGAGTCCGTTTAGAACCAGGTTATTGTGTGTATTTGACTTGAATATCTAGGAAGAAAGAACGTTGTTGTGTTTATCCAATCACATGGTCAGCTGTTGGTAGTTATACATGGTAATAGCATAAGTAGTCATATTTATGTGTGAAAATTTATATTCCTGAGGATAATTAGAAAGTTTCGACCTGCAGCGTTTACGCCACCTAGCGAGGGGAGAAAATAGATATGTTACTACTTTATTACAACTGGACATGTACAATTTCGAAACTGGAGGGGGGCATAGCCACTTTTGCCCCCACCCCTCTCCTTGCTGCGCGCCTGTATGAAGGCAACCACCTTTTTAAAGACCACCCTTCTAAGACCACTACTATAGTTTGCACGGATTAAATCAAATATAGAAGTTTACCTGATACTCAGGTCTCCGTCCCAGGGACCCAGGGATAGTCCCAGACATACTTCTTTGGTGAATTAAGCCTGCCATGTGTTACGACTTGTTTTATACCTTAAAAAACAGAGTACCTTTCCAGCAACTTTATATTTTGAGCCTGTACAGCAATTGCACAATAAGTTAGACGAAGTTGAAATGCATGAACTGCGAAAGTTAGGAACAGAAGAAAGGGACTTGGCGAGTATACTCTAAATAAAACAACTGCTACAGACCTTGTATGTAGTGAACACATTCTAATGCAAGTGTTTCAACAATCGTTTATGCACGTAGGAGAGATTGTTAAAACGTTAACATTGCATTGTATGGAAGTTCTCTGAGAGGTATGTTTAATTAATATAACATTCGTTTGGTACAGTCTGACATCAGCATTAGCGAGGGGCAATGTACATTTTATGTCAAAAGTTGCAATTTCCATTAAGAGTTACAATTGTTCATTGAGTTGAATGGTCCTTGGTCTCAGTCTTATCTGCAGTTAAATCTATCACTTTTACACTGCTAAAAGAACAAACCCTAACATATCAACAAAACCTTGCAAATGGTTTTTTAGTATAAATACTTTCAACATCAAGCAAAACTTCCTATTCTGAACTTCCAATCTATCTTAGTTTCAAAGCTGTAAACCTGTTTAACCAGACTTGCTTGAAATGTCGCGAGATCGGCGTTGGTTTGAGGAGTTCTCTCGCGCTGACTTGTCGCACAGCCGCAGGGCATTAGAACACGTTGCAACCTACGTACATCGGTGAAGGGCGGAGATCGAGCTATTGTGTTCGGATATGCCGGTAATTGAAGCACTTACTTTATGATGCGGGGTTGAATTGATGTTTGAAAAGTTTGTAGAAAGCGACGACACTACATCAAGCACATAATTAAAGAAAGACACATTGAAAGTTAAAGATACTTGGACATGTAACTACTTTTTAGCAATGCTCCTGTTTAAAGGGGAGACGTTTACGCCGGTGATGCTTAAACTGTGCGTTTTTATTTTTAAAGCATTTTTCTCAAATATATTTTTTTGTTTTTGTGTCAGTATATACAACTTCACCAATAAACGTCTTTATTAAATTCTTATCGCTGGTGGGGGGGGGGGGGAACCAACTTTTCCAAAGGCGTCGCATCGAAGAAAGTTTGAGAATCACTGGTTTACATAATAAGATAATTTGTAAGCAATGGACACCAGAGAAAAAAAAACAATTAAACATTCATTGTGCAAATCAAGTCAAAACAAATGCAGAAAACCGTGCGAATATCATGCAGTGATTTTTCATTTTGTTTCACCAACAGTTATTCTACACCTTAAGCGTTCATGGTGCAACTTAGAATTTGAAAGCAGTGACGATAAACCTTTAAACCAAACAAAGTGAAAAAACACTTGATTAAAACCAAAGCAAAGTGAGTGTAAGATTGTGGCACTTATCACTGGTCACTGGATTCGATCCCAGAACCTGTCGGTCTTCATCGGTAACTCGACGCTTACTTTAACATTGTACGGTCGAGGCTGGGAAGAAGTGATACCCGGGTGGTTTCGCCACAGTAATCGCGTTCTAAAATACAAAAATGCTTGTGATGTCATAACTGCAATGAAAGTTTGGTAAGGTAAATACAAGTAAAATGCTCAATTTGCAGTTGTTCACTTCAATTCATAAAGACTCACAACGCTTTATTTTCAGATTAGAAATTGTTTCAGTGTTGTTGTGTGGCTACGTTGTCTTTCACCGAGCAAAGGGAACTTAACTCGTTTGGTATTAAGATCATACCATGCAATTTATTGGGCGTATCAAAATTATCAAGAAGGAAACAAGGATTTCGTATGCGGAGCATCAAAGTTTAATTCAACTTACCGAGTTTGCTTTCATCTTGCACAGCAGAGTTTTGATCTCGTTCAAGTTGGGTCGGTCTAGGGGATTCCCCGCCCAGCATCGCTGTAGAAGCATCCAAAACCTCTTGGTCGTGTTTCTGTCATATTTAAACATGAAAAGATGTAGGTTTACACAAATCGCTTATTGCTATACAAGCAAGTAAATTTGAGATACTAAGCAAGCCCACAATAACTTCAAATACCAACACTTCACTGAACTTTTATTTTTTCACCATTTGCAAGTGCAGTAAACTCTGAGTCAAAGATATATATATAGGTTATACACAGGGAAAAAAGTGATCTAAATCACGTAGACAGTGATTCGGTGCATTTTCCACTTACTTTGGAACTTTTCATTCCTTCTCTACTGCATAAACAGTGGCATAAGTTAATTAAATTAGGTTTGGAACCACTGGTCTACCAAATAAGATATACTACACTTGTAACAAAAAATTATGTATAAAGTTAAAATTCCTCACTGGATAAGAATTTCTCTTGTTGGGAAATTACTGACGTAGAAAGGAACGGCAACGTAACATTAACGCAAAGATGTCGTAATTCGGCAAAGATTGTTATGCTGTCACTGGGTTGTGATCAAAATGAAGCATCTTACCTGGTTACGGGGAGGATCGAACCTCCTGTGCTGATCTGCCTTTGCACGTGACCTGGAATCAGCTGATCGGCAAGATCGTCGAAGGGGGTTCCCCCGAGTGACAAGATCTCCCAGACGGCAACTCCGAACGACCAACTGAAAGCAAGAAACAGTTGTACGTAATTTTACATCTAAAGGGTCCTGATTTGCTTGCTCTAAGCAATTGGTATTAAAGACCTGATGGCAATGGAAATGAGCGGAGGAAAAATCAACACTAAGATTGTTAACTGGGTAAAAATATTTCCAAACAATATTCTTTGTATGAAAGGGGTCTGATTTTCGAAATTAAAAAGTATTTGCTAACGTTGTATATAATGAAACAAAACCTTGCTTTTAACAGTCAAAATGTCAGGAAATCACGCTTTCCTCCAATACACATCGTTCTGACCTTGAGTCTTTTTGTCTTTGTAAAGAGAACTAGCGCGAATACTTACAAACAAGTATTATATTTTAGAATATCGTAGTAAGATGTAAAAATATTTTCGCTTCGCTCGAGTCCTGAAATTATTATTCGAGTATAACACACGGTAACATACATCAGAACAATTGGTTTTAGTTATAGGAATGATTTATCGATTAAAAACTATGGTGATCACAATACGCCAGGCCTGCAAGAGGTGTTATTGTGAGTTACCATTCCAGGCATTTTCATACAGCAAGGCGTTCGCTTAAAAACCCAACTCTGATTCATATATAAGTGTGCCGCTATCGTAGGCCTGCTGTTGGCATAAAAGCTTCAGGGCAGATCTCAGTAACAAGTATGCGCAGGTACTCTACTTATAGTTTAACAACTATTTAATGAGATTAAAAGCAAACGACAACTCACACATCCGATTTCTCGGTGTAAGGCTGCTCGTCCACGATCTCTGGCGCCATCCAGCGTTTACTCGTCTGAAAATAAAAAGCGGGGTTTGAGAGTTCACTGACCATTCCTATCGGCATCCTGCTGCAATTATTTGTTGTAATTGCAATGGTTATATTCATGAAGGTTTTCAGAGTGTTGGTAGTTAGAAGTTACAACAAAGAAGTTGCATAGGAAGCAATTATAAACTGAACTGATAAAAATCATGGAAAAAATGCACATATAGGAAGCATGACATTCGTGAAAGTAAAGACACGCTGAAAGATTATCAAATATTTTTAACGTCAAACACATCACAAGTATCAAAATATATTACAGTTTTATAGAAATCGTACCAGTTTGAATCGTTGTGACGTCTCAGCGCAGCACTCCGACAGTTTAGCGGTAAGCGAGTCATTAACTCGGATGTTACTCGCACATAGGGCAGCGTGAAGGACTTCGTTGTCATGGAGATAGAAGAGTCCCTCGGCAATACCTTGGAATACACAAGCATGGTTGAAGTCTGTTAACCCCCAAAGCGAAGTTTAGGAGAAATAAATAGCTTTCTATAAAGCTAGCATCCTGTAGGCCAAAGTTTCTTTTCTCTATGCGACGCCTTTGGAAAAGTTGATTGGACTTTCGACGCACCAGCTTTAGGAACATAATGAAGGCGGTTATTATGAAACAAAACATTTCAGCTACGAAACAGAAAGTCGTAGACATTCATGGCTCAGCAAAACCTTTCAAGTTGTTTGTTCTTTGCAAGGTGTGCTCAGAAATTTCAATGAGACGCAATAACATTAGCGAAAACGAGAATATTAGGCACACAAGACACGAATAATTAAAAACATAACTAAACTTACCAATAACGAAGTTAAGTAGTTGGGCTCCGGAGAGACTTGATATAACAGCTGAGTGGTCCAACATCCGACTGCTGATAAGAACGTTGCGAAGGTCACGTGACGAAACGAACTCGTTGACGATGTAGAGGGAATCTGACATAAACAAAGACATTATATAAACGAAAGTACAGCAAGTGAAAGAGCAATATAACAAAAACCTACCGCCTTTGACACATGAACCGTAGAACTTGACAATATTCGGATGTTTACAAGCAGAAAAGTGAAGAACCTGATTCATGGCACTGACGTCATCCGATATAGCCTCCTTGTCCGGGAATTGCCCTAAAGAGAGAATGGTACATTATAAAGGAAATAAACTAGTTGAATTTCGAAAAAGATACATCGGGCCTATTTTACCAAAAACATGTTGTGTACGATCCTGCAAGGCACACGATTGGGGGGGCTAAAGCAGTCGTTTTACCGTCAAAAGCGGGTGATTAGCTGAACTGAAAAGGTGAAAAAACACTGGTTTATATTGTGTATGGCAGAACAAGATAAATTAGAATTTGATAAATTGTGAAAACTTTGGTTGAACAGAAATGGGTAAAGAGGGAAAGAAGTTAAGAACCGCTACTCTAAACCATTGGGTTTTCAAACCTCTTTAAGGGTATAAACCATAGTTTCGAGCATACCAATATATCTTGCATGTACATGTTTAAAAAACTTTTGTAGTTTCTGTGTTAACCTGTGAGTATCTTCACGAAACACGGTCTTGGTGACCCCAAGTTGACCTCTCCAACCCCACATTTCTTGTCCCTCGCTTCGCTCAACCAATTTTCAACCCGAATCTGGTCGAAGTCGAGAGAGTGCTGGGGGAAATATCAAATCAAAGTAATGTCATTTTGTTCTCTACGTTTGTCAGTATTTTGTATTTCTCAACAGCAAGAGCCACAACAAAGCACCATAGGTGCATTATATATTTTAAATTACGACAAGGTACTCGACGATTCTAGACATTATTTCTGTGTTTTTTAACTTTTTTCATGTGAAAGTTGCTAACTGAAGCCAGAAACCGAGTGAAAACTGTTAATCAATCGAGATCATACTTCCATGACGTCATTCTTCCATTTTTGCGCATGAACCGGTGTGCTGATGCGGTACGGAACGATGCTGGCAACGTCCTCTGTGGTTTTTTGTTTCTTTGCTTCTGAAAAGGTATTGTACCGCTTTGACAGTTGTTAATTGAATACGACCTCCGATATTTGGACCTGAATAGGCGCCGTCACATTAAACAGCACGAATTTAATTTAAATTAATTCTATCAATCATTTTAGCGACGTTTTAGCCGATTTTAAAAACACAAACCACTTCGTTCCGGTTGACTGCCTAAATCGGGTTTAAAAACTTTAATTGTTTCTACATAGTGGACTAGTTGTTATACTTTGTCAAACTCTGTGTCAAGTAATATTTTTGGGAATTCAAAACATGGTCTTAAAAAGTAGCTTAAGAGAACTTGTATATGGTGAATACATTCTAAATGCAAAGGCTTTGATAATCGCTGTTGTCATGATTAAGTAATATTTTACTTTTTAACCACGTGCTAGGTTTTTGAAACTTTGACGAACTTACAATTAGAAGATACAAGCCAATACTTGTGTGTAAAACATTTCTACGTTCCGACAAACGCTGTTGTCATTTTTAGAAAATTTTAAACACACAAGCAGTGACTTTCTCTTCTTATAGTGTCTGTTTAAAGTCGTGAATTGTTTGAATAAATTAGCAAACTTGTTTTCTAGCAGAAGTCCGAGACAACGAACTTTTAATAGCTTCCAACGGAGCAATGTGGGGTATGTCGTCATCGACAGGTGGCGCTTTGATCATGTGACCAATTCGCTCAATAGACTCGGACAAGACTTGTTTACTGCTGACAGCTGTTTGCCCCGAGCTCGTAAAAGAATCGGCGTCGCCGCGATATCCATTGTTCCCGAACGAAAAGCCATCGTACTTCTGACCGAATGACTGGTTCATCTAC
>QXVZ01010873.1:0-10870 GCA_008931825.1 Phallusia fumigata | reverse complement strand
GCAACAATTACTGTTTTGCAATGCAACATTTCAAATGGAAATTTTTGGGTAGTCTATTGAATAAAATAATTAAATTAGGCAAGTAAATCAGTCATGCATGTCAACTTTTTTAGTTTTCTTTTAGTACAATAGGGTAATTGTTTCTAAAATGTGAATAAAAACACTGTATCACTCCAACACATGACTTAATCTTTAACAATGCAAAAATTTAATATTGAGTGACTGGAAAAAAAGTTCTATAGTTTTACAGAATAGTTTGTCATTTTACTGACAACAAAGCACTCAAATCCAGTTCATCCGAATGGAGAAAATTTTAACACCTGGCACGATTTTAACTGTTACATCAAAACTTTTAAAGCCATGTGAATGATTTGCAGTTGCAACAAACCTTTTAGGAACATTTTGCATAGTTTGGACTTTGTCCACGTATTTCTCCAACTGTTGACTGCAGATGGTCGGGTGGGAAAAGGCCAAGGCCTGGATGCAAAGCTTGTGGCCCCATATCAGGTTGTCTGCGATAAAACATCAAAAACTTCTTGTTAGCTAATGCAGTTTTTCATAAGTATTTACTAGCATGAGATGAAACTGTCTGTCAATTAAAATTTTGGCTGGAGTTGGATTTGGAGTCAGACTCAGAGTCTTATTGATACTAATTTTTTACCTGACTCTGACTTCTAAACTCCAAATAAATCTTTGTAGCTGAAAAAATGTTAAATTCTGTTTTTGGAATTTGGGCAAGATGTTTGCAGACATTTTAGGGCATTTTTATGAAGTTTTGGCTTTTTGTCCCAAAGTTAAGTTTTTCTACCTTGAAACAAACCGACATGGCGACCCAAGAATACTAAGAGTCAGGAATTGGACCTAATACCTTCCATCTCTGCAACCGTGGTTAAAACAAGAAGCATCTCCATTGTGACCGGCTGGTATTTTTGGCACCGCAGTGTGTCAACAGGGTGGCCGACATTTCATTACAATAGTTGAGTGAAACTTTATTGTGAGTCCCTGCTATTGGTTACTAGCTGAACTATGTGCATTACTATGGAATGCCTGACTTCCTGTCATAGTGAAAAATTTATGGAAACTAGCTTGGGTGAAACAACAATGGACACAATCTTATTGATCAAATTACTCAATTCCAAAAAATGTACAACAAATGATAGAAAAGTATCATGTTTTCGGGCCCTGTGGGTGAACTGAGGTAAAAAGTGACAGTGCACAACTTCAGATAAGCATCTGTCATGTGTGCAAAGTTCAGGAAATTTTAACATCATTTTCTTGACCAAACATGAGTAACTAAATTTCCAACCTCTGGCCAAATGCTCCAACATAGAGTTGATGTATTGTTGAAAAATGCATTCAACCATCTCCGTGTTCAGCTCAGCAAATAATTTCATCAATCTGCTTTGTGTGTTCTGTGATAAAAGTGTAACATCAGCACATGTTTCAGTACACAATTCATGAATTTTGTGTCAGTGGAGGGCTAAAGGTCTTTACTTTTTTCATAATGTAAATTTTGTCAAAAATAGAAAATGTTTTGATACAAGTAACTGCCAGTATCGTTCTATTCAGCATCAGTGTATTTTATCTGATTTAATGTCAAACAAAATATGTATATCGTGCCTCGCTTGAAAAAAAACACATATTTGCTTTATGCAACATAACTGAATGTATTGCCATATTTTCCTTGTGTCTACGTGGCACACTCCCGTTGAAACACTAAGCAGTGAATGAGAACTTGATAATCTGTTTGCTTACTTCCGACAGATCTGTTTGCCTTTCAAAAGGAAAATTAAGCTCGACATACATCTGAGCGCCATGACTACATTTTACCTTTGTAGCTTTGCAGAAAGGAAAATCTAGTTCACGGCCATTTTGAGTGATGCTTTCATCAGGACACCTCAGCTTGTCATCTAAGTACATCACCAGGTCCTTACAAACATTCTGAAATGTAAAGGGCTTAAAAATTAAATTGGACAAAGTGTAAGTCTGCCTGATAACAGATGGGGCAACAGTGTTCAAAACATTCAGCATACAACAACCCCAGACACCCATTTTTCATGTGTGCAAATTTGAATGACATTTTCTTAGCCAAAAAAGGGCTACAAAGTTTTACCGAGAGGTAACCAATTTAAATTTAGATAGATATTTTTGAAAGGCAAAGTAATTTATTGCAATGCTTACCATTGGGTTGTCTGGGTATTTTTCCTTCCATACACTTATTTGTTCATCGAGCTGAGCTATTGCTTCCTAAAACAAAACAAATTTTATTATCAGGGCATTGGTCAATGCAAATTTTTCTGGTTGCACAAACCTCTCAACAAACCTACACTATAAAGCATTGTCTACAACAAATAGTTTGTGTTTGCAATCTCAATTTGTTTAACATATTGTCAAAACATTGTGTAAAAGTAAGTATGATATGTTAAGATGTCTACATTGTCATTACATACCCCAGACAAACCCTCCTCAATGGTTTTGTAATCATATTTAGGCAATTCTGCAGTCGGCTTCTTGACCTTGCGCTTTGGTTGGGTTCGTCCTGGTGACTTCGGTGCTGCAAGACATTAGAAAAACAGAGTGATTATCACCCAAAGTGGCAATCTTAAAATTTAAACTTTTTCATCTAACATGAATATAAAAAAAACTAAAAAGTTTCTTACCTGCTTTTGCACCTTCCTGTGTAGATTTCGTGTTAGATACATCGTACAGTGGAGAAGAAAATCTCTGGGTTAAACCTATACATATATATGTTTAGTCAATGATTCTACTTAACTAGCAGTCTACTCTGCTGTCCATGTGGCTTTTGGGATTACCACAGTGTACCCTACAATTGTCAAATGTTAAACATCAATGTAGTTGACTGGCAATGTTTCTAAAAAAGTGATATGCATGTCTTTTAAACGAATATGCTGCTAAGTTAATACAAATAGATTCCAACACATTTATAGTGCCAAAAACTTTTGTGTGAAAATGTTGATAAGGCTCAGCTAAACGAGAATGAAGTTTTTTTACACAGGTAGCACAAGTTATCCGACATTGCCTGGCAAAAGTATGAGAGCAATATTTGTTTGCTATCCAACTCTGTAAAGCCAAAGGGTTAAACTAACGTAGGAGTCATCAATCACACAAACACATATTCCAACAAAACTTAAGTATTAAGGATTAAAAACATTATGTATAGATGGCCAACATGTCGCCAACTAGTAAGTGAGACTGCCTTGTGCTCACGGTTCTCGGTCCTAATTGAGTTGAGTTTATCTCGCTTGGTGAAAGAAATCATAGCGACACAATTTCACTAAAACAATCATCAAGCCGGAAACAGCTGTGCAACGTAAAAAAACGTTATGGAGCGCAAAAAAGTGAAGGGTACAATTGGTGAATTAAGATTGTACACATTGCAGTTACACCGTAATTATAAGGCGTTATGTGGCGGGGGCTCACATCGGAGGGTGAGTTTGGCACAAAAGGAGAATCAAGACTGGGGGAACGTGGTGAAACCAGTCAGGAGGCCCATAACCACCTGTGTTAGGTAAAGAGGGTGGAGTTGAGTTTAACAGGAAAATAAACCAACAAATGAAACACTGCCGGATAGTTTCAAGCGCTGTAAGGAAGAGCAATTTTTTAAACACTCATACACATAATAGTGTTATTTGAGTAGTATACTGTAATAACACAGAAATTTGAGTAGTATACTACTGTAGTGTACTAGTGTTATTAGTGGAATATTTCCTTTAAAAGAACATACAAACAAGTAATTCTGTCTCTGCCGCTTTCGCTGAGCAAGGAATTTAGGCGGCATTGCTCCAACCCAGTGGAGCCCAATGGGTTGACACAATAACAAGTTAACAACTTCAAAAAAATGATCCAACGGAACTGCAATGAAGCAGGTAACCAGACGGTGCAATTATTTCGAGCATAGCGCATTCAGGCTTTGCTCGGTCCCCGGAGGATAAAAATGAAACTAACAGACAAACAATCCAACCTACAAGGACAAACACAAACGTACAGCAAACAAAATTTTGATGTACAAAACAAGGGTGTCAAAACGTATTGTGAAAACAAAGCTACCAACCGCTGATGTCCTCAGTATCTCTTGGTTTATTCTTCGGTTTGCTTTTCGGTTTTCCAACAGTTTCCCATTTTTCTGTCTTAGACATGGTGGTGCACTGACAAATTTGTTCGCTAAGCAATAACTACCAAACTAAAAACTACATAGGAAACAGATTTTTAGTTTATCACAAATTTATTGCTATTACTTTACTGCAAAACTTGAAAATTACACAATGCGTTGCTTTAAGATTTCAGCAAATTTTGTAATTCTTTAAAACTCACATTAAAATGCGCGTAAACTATTTCTACGACAGTAAACCAAACGAGCATTGTTTAAATTTAAAAAAAAATTAAATATTTTCTGTGTTTAAAATTCAAAATATAACAAGTAGTCTGTGTGCTTTATATTATTTTTGATCACAAAACAAATTAAGGTTCTGAAAAAGTGAAACATATACCTACCAACGTGCAAGCTCATTTACAAAACGGTAAGCTTATCTTACCTGTCATCTTATAATTTATGCAACACGTCGATGTGTAGAAATCATATTTTTTAGGGTTGTAAATTGTTTGTCTTTTTAATTTGTGAAGCAAATATTTTTTTTCTAAACAAATCTTTTGCACACAATAGTAAAATACAATCAAGTGTATTGTTTTTGGAATAAAACTGTATGTACAACAATCAAAAACATAAAAAACGCCAAAAGCAACATATTATTAGCATTTAAAAGATCTTCGATTTATTGATAATGGATTTACTAAGTTTCTCTAAGCAAGAAAGCTAACTGACATTGCTTTCATTCACCAAATGCCAATGACAAATTAGAAAGATAATGAAACAGGCAGCTTGGCAGCCAACTCACAGCATAAAAGAACACTGAAAAATTGGGAGAACATGATCAGTTTGATAAATAAACATATTTTTCATTTGCAGTCCCACTGGACAAAAGCTCACTCGTGTAAAGCATAGATATGGCTTAACCCCCTTCGATCAACCTGTCAAGTGTCCATACGTGTCTGATGGACATTTTTGTAACTTTCTCTGCCGTAGGATCGCAACCAACTTAACAGTTTGGAAAGGCTGACATTCTACTAGTGTTAACCATGTAAAGATTCCGTATTCTTGTACCGCTTTCATTTTACGAGCCATTCTATTTGATGAGTTTCAATTTCCAACAGCTGTCACCATTCTTGCAGAAAGCTGGTCCGTGTTGGATCGGAATTCTTCTCTGAGGTTGAAATGGAAGGTGCAGCAGATTTCCTCACAACTTTGCTACGACGAAACTCTGTAAAACAGATGACAAGATTTGACTAATGCTGGATCAAACAGTTGGTTACTTATTTAAACGTTGAATTTGAAACACTTAATCGTGTGAATCACAATACGCCAGGCCTGCAAGAGACGTTATACCGAATCGTAGTCGGTATTTCAAGTATTTCCAGTCAGCAGAGTTTGGCTAGAAAAATCTAGCCTGCGGTGGGATTCCAACCCACAACATGAGTTTATCCGGGCTTGGCGCTCTAAAGGCTGATTCACACCAGATGCGTCTATGGATATGATAAACTTTGGTCCCGGCTGGTGTAAGTGCCCCGCTGCCCCCCGCGAGATCAAAAAACCGTACCGCAAACCAGTAGATGCATCTGGTGTGAATCAGCCTTAACAACCCCTTAATTGTGTGTTGCCGTGGTTGGTGGTTAAAATAAGGTTTAAATCCGGTTGGATTCTAACGTCTGTAAGTTGGTAAAAAATGAAAACAAGTAGTTTAGACCCAACTCGATTGATGCGCTACTTGCCGTCTATAGCTATTCAAATGAAAATATTTCAACATTGGGCCTAGTGGCACAGTACAAGCCAAATATTCCAAAGGCAGATCTACGTCTATGCGTCTGGGACAGGTCGGCAACCTCTTGGCACGCGAGGTGATTGGTTTACGAGTTTATATACCAACATATTTTTTAGCCAAGTTAAGCGACTTCTTTGTTTTTTATCGTTAGATGCAGTGTAAGCAACCGTTCACAGAATGCAATGATAAGCCTAATAAACGTAGAAACATAAGGCAGTGACGTCATTAACACGACATGCGGAGTTATTAACATTTTGACATAATTTGTAAACTGGCACACTGCGTTCAAAAGGTTATTGGCCCTCGTCTGAACGGTTTTAAGACATCAAATTTGAACGCTAATCCTAACGTTACCTTGATTTCTGCTACTTTTCTCAATTGTGTTTCTTTTCTGCTGGAAGTAGCAGAACACGGATGCGAACGCGAGAAGTAGCGAACCGACAAGACAAATCACGATGGCGTAGAAGTGGTACGCGGTGGGGTTCGAACCCACATTCTCTGTGTCGAACTTATCGAAAGGAATGAAGTCTCCGTCTTTGGTTCGTCTCGGTTCCTNCTTTGATATTACTTTATATCACTTCTTGTCTATGGTAGGGGAGGAACGTAAAGTTCCAAAATAAGCATTGGGGGAATAGATTAAAAAAGATTGGGAACCAGCGTGGTATTTCCAAATTAAATTTCCAAAATTATTCCAAATTTTAGGCCAGTGGTTCCAAACCTTTTTTAATGACTTCCCATTACTTCGAGTTTATTAGGAGAGGAATGAAAAGTACCAAAATAGGCAAAGGGGGGAATGTTTCAAAAAAGGTTGGGAACCACTGGATTAAATGTTACCAATCGAGAAAAATTGACAAAAAATCTTCAATACAAACTTTTTCTTACTTTGTTTTGTGACGTTAAATGACGTCGGACAGTGACGACATTGTTCACCTGATACGATTTCAATGCAGGGAAAGTTTGGAAGCGCCGCACATTCGACGCTTGAAAGAAACTGGCAACATACCAGCAAAGTTAGCAGGAATATTTTCAGGTTGTTTGGAGACGTTTTAAACATTTTTATTGGTGACACTACAATGTCTAAACAAACATAAACTAGAAATACAAGAAACAAACTTGAATTACATTTGATTTAGAATCGAAACAGCTAATATACTTTTACAACAACATTTTATTCATTTTGAGATTCGTTGTTATATTGTGTAGAAAACAATGTAACACATAATAAACTAATAAAGTTAGGCTTTTTTGGGGTGACAGCTTAACCAAATCCCAAAACCGACACAACCATATGAGTTGCCCCTGCTGGTCAGATGAAAATACCAACTGCCGCGAAGTGTTGTCAACAAGCATGTTGTACACCAATAATACAAGATAAGGCAACTTAATGCAAAGTTTCGACACTGCGCCGTTTATTGGACACGAATTAGCATTTGGGGCATAATGGCAACATGTTCACGAGTCGTCTCATGCTTGACATTGGCACAACATTGTTAACAAACTGGTTATCTAGACAAGCCTGCGCAAATAAAACACAGGTAGGCTTACTACCTTTGATTCGCTTTATAAAATGGCTTTGTTAAGCCATTGTTTGTCACATAGGCATCCTGTCGGACCATTGATCTTTCGAACTGACACATACCAATGCGGTTAATTCAATCTGTAGCATTTTTTCTGATATAAAGTGAGTAAATGTAAATGCAGTTGACCCAATAGAGGCATTTTATGGAATAAAGTGTGGTTCTGGATCANATGGTTAAAAGTCTTTAGGACTTCATTCAGTGATGTCGCTTTTGAGATATTTTATGGTATTTTTTAATCATTTAAAAGTCTATTTGCTAACCGCATTTTAATGAGCTTAAGATTAAGTTGGTGAAAGTTAGAGCCTTCAGGCAGTCTGGTCGCAGGAGCCTGAACCACGGTGAAAAAGCTATTGAAATTGATATCAGAACGTTTGCTGGCTTACGAAAGCTTTGTTAGTAGTTTGGTTTGGCAGCGGTGCTTAGGATCTTATATTTTTAAATTTGAATCATTTCTCAGTTAAAAGTGTAGGTTTTAGCGATCGTGTTTCAGCAGCTGAATTAGTGGTCGACACTTTTTTAGCATAGGCCACATGAGAAACTGAAAATATTGTGGAGTTGGGCCAAAAGGTTTAACTGAATTCTGCATGATAATATTTCTATTTCATTGTAAAAAGCAGTAAATAGCATTGTTTGACAAGCTGTTACAACTATTGGCTAAGGCTAAGCAACTATATGTCAAGGCAAAGCAAGGTTGCTTTACAAAAAAGTCATTTATTGAATTAAATACGTTGTTTGTAACTCCTAATTAGCTTAAACGGGCCGGTCAGAGTCAGCCAAGGGACCGTATGTATCCTGTGGGCCGTACAATGCCCTAAGTTAGATAGTACAAGGTTCTGAACCAAGTAGCTGTTGGCTTGTCTTTAGATGTAAACCGGCAAACGAAAAACAGAAAAACCGCTTACGGCGGTATAGCTGGTTTGCAATTTTTATAAACACCACCCTGAAGGGATAACTGTCTGTGTATTTATATAACACAGTGCAAACCGGTTCATAATAACAGATACGAATTTACCATGAAAGATACACCTCAATGTAAATTTGTTTGCTGCATTACAGCAACTGTACGTTTCACACGTGGTCTTTAAATTATGCAAATAGATGACACCCGGTCCACTAAAATTAACTCGAATTTAAATTATAACTCAGCAATGCTTTTTGTGTGCCACAATCTCGTTCTTGTCATTTGTGATGTCACAAATATTATTGTCTACTGGTGCCACAAAAGGGCGCAATTAACACAAAAAACATACATTTAGTATGTATCGTTATCATGGCGAGCGCTTGGTCGAATGAACTGAAGCGCTCGACCAATATACAGACATAAAAAGTTCTCGGGGTCGTCCCGGGTTCTAACCCCGTTAAAAATAATAAAAAAATGTGTCATTAATCACGCTAAATAGCAGTGGTCCCTACCCATTTTGCAACCCCTGAGAAAAAACAAAATATAAAAACTCCCAAATTTTTCTACAAAAAAGCACGTAAATGCAAAATATCATAAACTACCTTCTGAAAAATGTTAAATTACTCCAGGTTAAGAACCACTGCTACACAGACTAAGAGATACTAAAAACGCTTCGTTGACCCCCTTCGCATCACTTTTCTAAACATCTGTAAAATGTTCACGAGGTCACAAAGCGCAGCTGCAGCAATGCGGTTAAAAAGATCAGCGATGTTTTCGGAGTGAAAAAGTTTGGGTCAGGGCACGGGTGACGACATAGTTTTAAAAGCGCGTGAGAATCTTTCGCCAAGGGTTTTGAATGTTGGCGACCCGCGGAAACGACTCGAGATGACATTTCACTCCGCTTCGGTCATCGAGACATTATGCGCCTACGCTTTGACACTAATGCCGGAAGCTGTCGTTGGAATCAGCCACCCTGATAGGGCGCCTACTACCCGGTATGGAAATATGATTCAATGAGCTTTCACACAGGTACTGCCCGTTGTGCGTCTCCTGTCGCCTACGATTAAGGTCAAAATCGAGCAATCCCAGTCGCTTTTTGCTGCCCGCGAAGTATTATGGCAATATATGGAAACTGCGAGGGGACGACTTGACGCTTTGATTGCTTTTGGATAATTTGGGTGAAGTGTTTTTGTTTTTTTGTTGACTAGATTCCCAGTGGGTAAAGTAGTATTTTTGAGCCAAAAAGGTCAATGCAGCTTTACTTGGAAGAAAATTAAAATACCTGATTGAGACCGTAATGACTGTATGGTATTTTGCTGCCTCCCACTTCTCACTCACAAACATCCTTTCGTTTCGTTGATTTAAAAATTGTGCAACCAAATTAACTGACAATTTTTAAAATATTTAATATTTTTGCCCAGCTTTGTTTATTTTTCTTCAGGTTTGATGTTTTTGTGAGTAGGAACGGGTTTTGAACTGACAAAAACCACGGTTGTGCTGCTTACTTTAAACCACCATACGTATAAAAAAAACTGCTACTGTATGAACCGAAGCTAAATAATATTCAGGGCTACTGACAAACTGCTCCAAAAAACAGGAATTTCCAATACCACGCACCAGACAACATGCTTTTTTTCTACGGTTTAACATTAATGTTATGGAGTCAATTCGTCAACTCAGCTGGCAACCCAGAGTTCCCAATGCTTTTCTTCGGACACAGCGACATCGAAGGCTTGCGCAAAAAGGCCGAGACGAGTCATGCTAAAATCGCTGAGCAAGTGAAAATCGCCGGGGAGCATCTGAAGTCACGTGACTGGCTGATCCCGCCCGAGTCGCACGAGAAATTCGCCGAGCGCTGGAACGAAATATACGGAAACAGACTTTGCGGTCATGCGATTTATTGCCTGCTGTATCCTGAAGACGAGGAAGCGTTTCGAAGGGTAAGACAAAGTTTCTTAGACTTGACACAACTTAACGAAGCTCACAAGCAAATAATTGTTTTGAATAAAATTTCGATAAACCCTCTAAGCGCAAAAAAAGCTTTTTCGTTTTAATTTTGCGCAAAGCATCTATTTTAAATGGACTTTCAACCGTATTTATCTGACCCAATTCTAGAAATCGTTTGCCCACCAAAGTGTTATATAGTAGGAACTTGCTCACAGGTATGTTGGAGGGGCAACGTATGGGTATTTGGTATCGGGGGCGCGACCCCCCATTTGCCGATCAGTGTCCAATAGATAGAGTCAACTTTGGAATTTTATCAACCTTTTACGTTATCATGTCTGCGTGTATTTGTCATAGGTCTCTTTACACTTCTTTGTCCCGCCCGCGTAATCATGTTAGGTTGGCTTTGTGTAAAGCAATGGTTCTAAACCCTTTGGTAATACCCGAAACGTGATAATTGGACATTTAAGGGGTTAGTTGGATTACCACTTTTTGGTTTCATTGCATTAAAATGTTTCAAACCTTGATAAACATAAAGTTTCGGGTGTGGT
>QXVZ01010872.1:2691-12704 GCA_008931825.1 Phallusia fumigata | reverse complement strand
TTAACTAGCCTGACATAAAACGTTTTAGATATGACTGTAGCCCGTGGTGCGTCCTGTTACAAAAACAGTAGTTTTTTTAACTGTAAAGTGTTGGAAAATTCTTGTTTTTGTAAATTGATTGTTACAGAAAACTCAAAAACATTTACTGAAAAAAGAGTTAAAATCAGAATCACTCTATTTTACCATGTTACAACAACATAAACGTTTCTAAGTTTCTGAATAAAGTCAAATGTGTATCATCCTGATCGGTTGTTTTAAACAAGAAACAGAGTTGTTCTATTTACTTGCAGAAACTGTTGATTTCAAAAACGACCCATGTGGTGATGAGAAAAGTATTGTGAGTTTGCGTATGTTATTGTCGTGTTACGAACAATGATCTCCAACAAAAAATTTGCCGTTAAAAATAGATCAAGCGATTACATCGACCGAATGAACGCAATCGTTTCATGCTTTTCAAGTGTAAACTTTCGCAAAATCTTGCCGCGAAAATGCATTAAGTTTAAATTTAGATCATGGGTGCTGATAACAATCTCAAAAATGCTCAATGCAAAAAGTGGAATAAAAACATCTGTTTCGAAGAAGCAGACACAAATGTTGGCAGGATGAACTGATAGAAGTTTGTCTTCATCTAATCGCTGAACCTGGTCACACAAACTGTCACCCACTGGCACGTTTCTACTGATAAGCGTCATAGGCCGGCTGCTATCTTGTTTGCAATCGCGTTTTTGAGTCATTGGGCGAGACTGCGCGGTCCGTATTGTAAAGTTTCGTGGCGTTTGCATTTGTGAAACTGTGAAGGTGAAGAATGTTCGATCGTGCAGTTTGCTTTTTTTGAGCGTTTGTCAACGTTGCGGCTTCAAACCTGAAACAGGAAAATAGTGGTTAAGAGATTCATTATATTGCATTTCTGAATTTTTTGCATCAAATTTGCAAAATTTGCTTTCAATCCTGAAGCCTCATTATCTCATAGAAAGTTTCCGGACACTGTGAGCTCAGAAAAACAATGTGCAAATTCCTTGCCAGCCAACAACCGATACACACAAAAAGCACATAATCTCAAAAACCTCAAGCAAACCACAAACCACATCACCCCACATTTGTCGAAAAACACACTAAAAACCCATGGCGCTGTTGAACTTTGTCTCGACTTTTTTACCATCGCGCCACAAACTTGTGATTTCGCGTTCACGTCGGGGGATTCCCCGCATCGCGGTGTGTCAGAGCCTCGTGGTCGACTGTTTGCTTCAACCGGCCTGACAATGGGGCGACTTTCGATAAACGACCACGCGGTGTCTGGCGCCACCACGTTATCAAAATGACGTCACCACTTCGGACTTTGGACCTGTCCACACGCCCGGCTTATGATGTCTTGCAAAACAAGTCGTAGAAATGGTTAATGGGGTCCATATTTCAGTTTAATGTATGGTGAACAAAATATTTGCTTTGAATGGCAGTTGACAGACCGCAGTAAAATGGCTTTCGGTTGTTGAATTTGCTCATACTTATTTAAGGCCTATTATTGGGTGCTCTTTCCTGAAGGGTAAACTGATTGCTGTTTTTTACCTGATAGCCCCACGTTAGTGGTGTGTAGTTCTGTTTCTCGATTGTAGTTGTAATTACCAACTTCTTTATTTAATCAAATAAGTTACATGAACAATTTACTAAAAATATGTGCTGCAATTTCGACATGTAATTTGTAATCTGTAGCTTTGTATGTGTGGGACCTACGTGCCTAGAAACAATCCTGCCATAAAAAGCTTGGGTAACTGTGGGGCCCAATGTGATTTAATGTGGGTAATAAAAATATCTGTTTGACATTCGGTAATAGTTTACATGAAATGTTGAAAGTTAACCTTCTAGCATTTTCATTAATTCGATCGACTTTCTCATGGTAACCGCTTTCTTTCCGTGATTACGTGATATCTTGCCAACGCGAAGGCCCCGCTATGACGTAACACTGACGTCAGACTTTTGTAACCTTGACAGTGACGGCGCGATTTGTTTGAAAATCGTTTCGTCTGAAATTTGCAGAAGCGCCGAGTGCGTGTCGTAAAGCACGATTCGATGTTTGCATGACGGTTTGGGGGTTGAGTTAACTCTGAGCATAGAGAGAAAACAGTTCAAGAACTTTCTCTCGTATAGTTGTGCAGTGGAAACGCCCAAACACCTTAACATCGAAAATTGTCTTTGACGTTGCGAAAATGTGATGAGAAAATTTCGGAATCTTCCCGATTTCGAAATGTCTCTCTTGTGACGTCAACGTTGCACCCTTGAAACCCGCCGGTGTCGTAAAAAAGAGAAATTCCTAAAATTTTACAGCTAAAGTCAGAGCGCAGTGACGCAATAGGTGGTTTAACGATGCAGGGAGCACAAACTTGGCATTAAACATCATCATGTTGTTGTGTGTTTATTCGTAACAGCTACTTAGCAAATTCTAAACACAATGATTTGCTTTCCTTTTACTGAACCGAGTACGTAATTGACCTTTTCGACCAAAGCCAATAAAAATTAGCCCTTTTTGCGAAAAATTTACGTCACTAGCATACCTATGTGAATGGAATGTTTGACCAAAGACTGGTTCGATTATGGACATTCCTACCTTAGTAGAATCTTACTTTCAAATTGCGTGATACAGCGTTAAATCCACATTAGTCTCACTACGTAGGTATGTAATGTATTCGTTACCTGTGTGTCTGTTTATGCTTCGCATACCCTATATTTTAAATTAGAGAAATCACCCCAGAGCAATATAACAGATAAAAACTTGGTTTCGGATCATTACTAATAAGCACAACATTGATAAAGCCATTCGCCATTAGCTGTTACTAACAAACATATATTTCGCCCCGAAAATGTAGGCATTGTTGGTAATACGTTTCTATTTGAATAAGATACCGACGATGTCCACAATTGTCGGCAAAATATACATATCTTTTAGTAAGAACTGAGGGTGGATGACTTGTTTATCAAAAGTTGAAGTTACTTCCTATCGATTTTGATTTTGTTTAACAGTAGACTGAAACGTTTTGCCTTGNCGTCAAACTTGGTAATGCGTTCCATTCATTGCATGCGATAATGGGTTAGTTAGGGTTTGCCTGAGAAAGTGGAAGGTTAGGATGGTGCTTTAAACCATTCGTGCGTATAATTCGGTCGTGACTCTTTGGTGCTGAAGCTGTCACCGGAAAATTGAATTTTCATGTCGGTTCGCGCCAGATTCGTGACCAGTTGGTTTTTGAAGGTGTGGGAAACTGCTGAAGATTATAGTTTTTGAAATTCGGGGGTGCACGTCTACTGAAATATCTGTTTATTTCGCAAAACAAACAGGGCCGTTTTCGTTCAGCTGAGCTTGGAAGTGCAGTGAAAGTTGTGCACAAAACCTGGCAGTGTTTGCCAAAAAATGTCAACACCCAAAACCTTCCACCGAACAGCTATAAAGAACTTTGGTCTAGGAGGGAAGTTAATTTATCACCAAACGATACGGCTGAATTACAAAACAATGCCTAACAAGGACAAACCGAAATCTACCTTGGTATCTTTCACCAGGTTATAGATCAACTTTTTGACACATGTTTTTGAAATCTTTCTTGAATAAGAACCTTTGCAATGTGCATTCGAATCTTCCATTAACACAACCATTGCAACATGCACATTAAAACCTTCCTTAAAACACTTTGCACCAAACAATAAATCTTTCTTTAAAGTCGAACCTTAACATACATTAAAATTCTTTGCAGATCAACCTTTGAAATCTTCCTCTAAAGATTAATCTCAATACAGAGATTGTAATCTTGTTTGTCTTCTTCAGGTTGAGGCACTGACTAGCGATCTTGAAAGAGCGACTTCGGATGCGCAGAGGACTCGATCACTGCATCAGGAGGAGCAAAGGAAGCTGGAGGAGGTTGATGAACTCCTCGTCGAGTTGCGGAAGAAACTTAAGGAGGAGCAAAGAGAAAACGACGAACTGAGAAAAGAGGTTTGTTTCTTTTTTATTCTAGGTGAGCTAAAATGCGCTCAAACGGGTTGAGCTTCCAACTGTTTGGGATGATGTCGTATTTTACTCATCAACCTTAGAATCTGGGCTTGGTATTGGTAGCCAAATTGGTTTGATAAAAACCGCGTTTTAAACATTAGGGATTGGAGACGTTTAAGGATCTGTATCCAAATTCAAATTCACATGAGCCTCTAATTCCGGTCTGTTGATCTTGATTTACAAATTTAAAACATAATCTCCACAAGCCATTAAATCAAATTAAAACACTTTCAAACACTCCACCTCACTTTTCACTTAAACCTTCCCAAACAGGAATTTACCAAGGTTTATTTAACAGCTGGGGTAGCGAAAACCATTTCAGCAACTTAGCAATTATTGCAACAACTCAGTTTTTAATGAAGTTCACGGGTTTGAGGAATTTTTATTTTCTTTTTTAAAGATGTCTTCGGTCCAGCGCCGAGCCAGTGATTCGAGTTCGGACGCAGGGAGCAACAAACATCTTGAGGAGCTGGAGGATCTCCAATCCAAACTCCAGGAGGCGGAGGAAGAGAAGGAAGAGGCGATGCACAAACTCAACGTCCTCATGGTAACTGTCACGTGATTTTTTGCAGCCAGTGTACAGGGTCTGCAGACTTATTCTTGAGCAACGTCCCAGAAACTTGGAATTTGTCATGTATCATAGCAGCGTTGTCAAGGAACTGCACACCCGTACTTCATACTTTTGGCTCGCGAATCGTAACTCTGACTTTTTTTAATCTTATAACCACGATTTATTTTTTCGTCACACTGCCCGACGTACAGCCTTGATAATGTTTATTCTCTGTGTTAACTCTATGTAAATGTCATTTTTCCCAGGATCAGATCGGTCAACTTCACAGTGAACTGGAGATGAAGAAGAGCCAGGTTGACGTGTTGCAGAATGACATGGGAAAACAAAAGAAGGAGGTACGTTTCCTTGGTTATTGCAAAACCGAATTAAAGCTTAACCACTTTTTAACACTTGGAAATTAAAAATGGACGTTGTTCTTCAACAGAATTGTTAGTGGCATCTTGCTTTTGCTCGGTGCTTGGCCGAAAGCTGTTGGGAGAGTTATATGTTTAGGGAAGTTATTCATGATAAGTGAAGTATTCGTTTTTAGAGAGACCAGTGGTTCCACACCTTTTAACAATAGTTTATACCACTTCTTATCCTGTGGGAGAGAAATGAAATTTTAAAATAATCAAAGTGGGGAATGCAACACAAAAATTGGGGACCACTGAAGGGATGCGACTGCTTGCATTTTGTTTTTGTGTTAACACTGTACGGGAATGCTGGGTCGAAAGACGCATCGGATTCAACATAATGCCTTGTTAGGTAGAGCCCCGCAAACTGTCAAAACGAAATTGGACCGGTGTATTTATTAACTTCGGAAATGAACTACAGATTGCCATCGCGCCTTGAATCATTTCTCCAATAACGCTTAACTTTTAACATTACCAAACCAACGCTATCAGTAAGCCTACCACTAGAAAAATTCCAACTCCTGTCTCACTTTGGTCTGTGCCGTTGACCTTGAATGACACGTGAGTGACCTTCAGACGCCGGCCAGTCATAACACAGTTGGCTTTTGATCTAAAACCGGCTAGCCGACCAACACGCGACTTTCTCCTGTGCTCTGTCAAGCCACTGAGCTTGGTAAATGATTTTTTCGGCCGTTGACCCTGCGTTAGGCCCCCGAGCTGATGCAATCCTTCGTCACATCACAGTTTGATGGATGTCTTTGGCAACTGGCACTGTGACTTTGCGCGTGAAAGTCGTTCATCACTCGCTGTGTCATCGTCTGTGCGTTGTGTGTTAAGGTGATTGCGGGTGGGTTTTACCACGTACCGTGTTTCTTTTTGCACGCTGGCGAATTAAAACGTCCACGTAAATCTTCACCTGTGTAAAATTTTGGTAGTAATTCAGGTTAGATAAAGTAAAACGAATAAAGATGTAAAGCATGGCAACAGATACCACATAAAATTTTGGGTGAATGCGGTTTTCAAATACCAAGTCACTAATTGATAGAAATGACATGTTGCGATTTTATGTTAGATGATAATTCATAGCTTTTCAGGCTAATTTTTATTTCACCTCTTCTGATAAATAAATCACACGACTTTAGTCCCAACCTCCCCTTTCATATATGTAGGACTTATTGTTTTCACATTTTTTGCAAGTTTGCTTCACCAAAACAAATTTTACTGGTCATACATCGCAAAAACCGAAATCACAACAAAACCATGTTTCAGTTCCATCCAGACACGTAGGTAAAAAATCGCTTAGCAATTCTGCAGATACAAGACCGTGGGTTTGCATTGGTTTGCGCAAATTTCCTATACGTGACCTGTAATTTGAGTCAACACCTTATTTGGAATCTGTTCATGTGTTAATTGGGAAACGCGCCCTTCTATCAGGACCACCGTGTTTGCGCAGCCTTACAAAGCTTGCACGAATTCGAATTAGCACAGATTTCATCAGGGCGGAAACTTGTTATTAAGTCGCCGGCTTAAGCTTATGCGCCACCGAAGAACTGTTACGTGTTTTATCAACTACAACTTGTCGTTTAATTTTGTCTTTAAAGTCACGTAGTCATTACTTTTAGTTTCGCAATACACGACTTCAGCGCCTACCTGCGCAAATCTGTTCATTTCTCATCAGCATTTCCCGAGTATATTTTGGAAAGCTAATGGTTTTGGTACGTTTTTGTCGCAAATGCTTCCCAGTGATCGCATTTTCTTCAAATCAGCAAAACTGGAAAACCCAGCATGTAGAAGCACGAGTTAAACTAAATCTATCAGTTACCTTAAAGTATTACATTCCTTGGAACAGGGGCTTGAAAACTGCTTAAGTGACTCGCGGAACTCATTATTAGAATTTTCCTTACAAAGGGAAAATGTAATACTGCTGTGCCACTACAATAACAGATTCCTATTAGAAAAAAGTTATTACAGCTTTTTCCCAAAACACCTTTCATCCATTTTTAGCTATTTGAACTTTAGAATAATTGTAACATGTTGAATGGCGGGACACTTTAATCGGCCCCAAGTAAAACAAAGTAGTTTAAATTTTAAAATATTTCGCGGGCCGCACAAAAGGACCTGACGGGAAACCCTACCATAGAAGATGCTCATGCCGAAAGATTTCGATAAACACTTACACAGGAGAATATAAAAACGTAACCAAGGGTTGGCAAATGTTATGAAGCGATTGGTTTTAGAAGTTTTACTGTTGCTCAACTGCGTAACACCATTTAATATTCTCCGGATGTACCAACATTGTTGTGTTAAAATTACGCAAGGAAAGCAAAAAATACAGGAAGTTGCCAAGTACTTCAGGAATTTTGTGGAAGTCGTAAGATACAAACGATCATTCCATTTTCTGCTCGGAGGTAAAAGAGTAGTAAAAGTGGAATACAACTTTGATGTTCAGGAAGTCAAGCACACACAACTATCATAGGGAGTTCATCTTAAGGCTAAACGCAATTTCATTTATAGTAAATATTTCAAAAAAATAGTCATTTTTGCAAACTAAGAATACATTTGACGTCTTTCCGTAATGAGGTTACATTTTACCACATGATGTGGTCATTTTTTCCCTAAAATTGTAAATGCGGATTGCATTACAAGTCGATGAGACCGCCTGGTTCCATGCCAATGTAAATCCACCTCTATATGAAAGCATTAGATTGATTTAAAAGGTCTTGAAAACGCCTCGTTCTCAGTTCTCAACACAACAAATACGAGCAAGTGAATGTCCTTGTTAAGTTGACCAGGTCTAGTTTGAATTCTTGGCACAAAATTAATGTTTTGCAGTACCGTAGTAAGGTGACAGTTTGCTGCATTTTTCCGTGATAGGTAAAATCGTTCGAGTCCCAATCATCATCCCACGAATTAGGAAACTGGTTGAATGTGTTCAACAGCAAGTTCCCTACTGTAGTGCTTATTGGAATATACCGCTGCATTATGTTAAAAACAGTGCGTGTTTGTGTGATAACGAGCTTAAAATGCGGGGTGATATTCTGTTGAAAGGTTGTTTGGGTTGTGTAAAAAAAAGGTTGAGAAACCTTGCACTGATGGATGTGACTCTTGACAAGAGCGCAATTATATCCGGCAATGTTTGGAAATTTAAAGGCCGGACCGTCGTTTGCTGTGTTGGTCAATGGCGTCACCTAACGGTTGATATTTGTCTAGATTGGTCGCCTGAATGATGCGCTAGAGGGTCGTGTGCCTGATGGCGAAAGCTTCCACGTAGAGGCGCTGCAGGAAAAGATCGCGGTGCTGGAGGAAAAACTGCAGCAGGAAGCAAAGTGAGTTTGTGAACAGGCGAAAGTACAAAAATTTAAAATTTACCATGGTAGTTAACCGTGAGTTGCATCGGTAAAAGTGATACTATGTTTTCGGATTATATTTTTACCAAATCAAAAACAAAACCGCCGCAGAGTTTGTATGTGGTAAATGCGATGATGTTGACAACAGCGATTGTTAAAACATTTGCATTACATTGTATTTACTATATACAAGCTCTCTGGCATTTTTGTTTTTATTAACCAAGCTATTTTTCACGTCTATGTCTAGTGTTCAAATTTTTACACCTTTTTTTCAACTTAAGTACAAATATACCCTTTTCTGAGGAAGACAAGTCACGGCCATTCAAAGTAGCCTAATTAAAAACACAAATATAATGAATGCTTTTTATCGCAACGTTTCAACAGTCGCTACAGTCATCACCGCTACGAAATGTCAATTTGTTAAATAATTATTACGTCACCCATACTCTTTGGCGCCCCCAGTGTTAAAGTGTCGTGGCGTTTGCGTCTTGACGTGGCGGTGCGATCGTGCTCGGGTTGATCGGGTGTGGTAATGAAGATACGTTGTGCGACCGTCTGCTTTGATTTTACTGTTTTATCATTTTAATAAAGATTGCAACTACTGATATAAACTGCTGGTCTGTATAGAACTTAAAAGGCGTGTAACAAATTATCTTAAAACCATGCGTTCTACTCACATGTGAGCAAAAAGAAAAAAAGGTGACGAAGCAGTGGCGTCATATGATTATAAAAGTTAAAACAAATAAGTTTTCTATGTTTACAACCCGTGCTTTTCGCTGTAGCGAGTTGAACGCGATCGACACTCACCACAGGAAAACTGAGATGAAGCTCCGGGAGGTTTTGGAACAAGCCGAAATCGAAACGAACAAAGCGAACAGCGAGAAGGAGATGGTAGGAGTGGGGGAGATGCACTGATCAATAACTGTCAATGTGCCCGTAAACTTTACGGCTGTTTTTCGAAGCTCTTGGTGAAATTGCCGGAAGGTGTTTAAAATCTAAAAATAACGACCGTTCAGAGGGCGCAATTTTCTCAAGAAAAAGGTTGCGTAAAATTTTGATTGACCTCGGGATTGTAGGTTTTGTTAATTGTAGAATGCGCACACACTGCTATTCAAAGTGTATGAATTTAATGAATAACACATGCTACCGTAATGCATATATACGGTATGCTGTGGTTGCAATACTTGTCTGTCAAAGAACGTCCAATGTAAATTTAATCCAATGTAAATAAATACGGAGAATAAAAATATCCTTTTTAAATGAAGTGATAGGTGATGTACAGTAAACGTGGGATTTTGTTTTGTACATCTTGTAGTTTTTTTTCTTAACATACCGATATTAACACGCTGCCTACAGACTAAACTTTGGGTCTGGAAATTTTAGATTCGAATATCTGTTTCAGGGGTTCGTGGAGTAAAAATGGTAGAAAAGCGCCGATTTATCTGTTGAGGTTCAGGTAGCGATACCTAATCTGCTTGCCCGTTGTTGTAACGTCCAGTTGTTTGTTGTGCAGATGGGAATTCGTGCAAAGTCCTTGAAGCAGCAACTTTCGGAAGTTGAACAGAAGTTGGCGGCAGCGGATGCGGAGAAGAGACAACTGGCCGAGATGCTGCAGGAGGAAAAGGAAGCCAACTTCGAACTACGGAAGACCATCCACCTCAGGTGTGACGTCA